>JAJLTM010000027.1:0-142948 GCA_030568175.1 Zygosaccharomyces lentus
ATATATATATATATATCTGGGTGAGTGATTGCTTTGCACCCGTCGTTGAACCGCGCGGGTGGGCTTTTCATGATTTGTGAAACGTTGGAGGCATGGAACGTGCCAGAATGCGAGACAATGACCCGCGGCACGGGTCATTGCACATGCCATGGATCGTGTGTAATTTCGTATGCTGCGGGAGATGTTATTAAGGTTTGCCCTCGTTTGTTTTTCTTTTAGTAAGGTGATGAGCAAATTTGTTTGGCGCGCCCTCTGCCCCTCTTCGCTGCGGGGCCAAAACGGGTGAAGAGAGGACCGCGAAGAGGGGGGCGGGAGCGAGCCACGGGCTTGGCACCTTGATGGTAGTTTTGACCCACCCAGGGGGGCGCGGGTTGGTGGGCGCCTGGGGCTCATCCGTGGGAACAAGGTTCTAGAAGAGGGCGCGGGCAGGGCGCGGGCAGGGCACGGGCGCGGTCGCGGGCGCGACCTCCGTCTCTTGACGCCCCAAGGTGCCACTGTGACTGGGCGGGAGCTCTGCCAGCTGGCGTAGCGCGTTGGAGTACGTACTGTATACACAGATCTAGCCGGTGGGGAACTGCAGGGGCAAGCTCCTCAGTGGCGGGAGCGGAGACTCGTTCGACTGCGGTTCGCGCTGTTGCTGAATCGCCAGCAGCCTGCTGCTGAGCTCGGCGGGAGCCGGCTCAGCTCCCTGGGCCGAGCCCGCGGACGTGCCCGGGGCTTCGCCGTGGATGTGGGCGGCCGCGTTGGCGGCAAACGGCGCGGCAAACGGCGCGGCAACTCCGCTCATACCCGCCGAAGGACTCACGCTGCGGCTTCCACCCGGAGTCGTCGTCCTGCTGCGTTTCCGGCCGTGCTCGTCATCGCTTTCGTCAGAGTCCGAATCGGACTCCCGCAGCATGTCGTGCAGGCTGAGGGCGCTGCCCGGACGTCTTCTCGGCAGCTCCGGTTTCGGCCTGGGCACATCTACAAATGTCGTTAGCGGGGTCATCCTCTGCAGCGACGACAGCGCCGTCAGGCGCTGGCGGCTACTGCTGCGGCTCACGCTGGGCGTGACGCAGGGCGTAATGCTGGGGGTCGCCGTCGGCGTCACGCCGGGCGTGCCGCCAAACGGCGTGCCCGGCGGGCTCAGTGCCAGGTCGTCTGCCTCGAGGGCAGCTCGCAGCAGCGAGAGCGAGCTGGCGGTTGCGGGGAGCATCGGTAGCGGCAGCGGCAGCTCCGGGTTCCCGGTGGGTCCCAAGGCGCCCAAGGGGAGCGCCGCCGGTGCGGGGGCCGCCGCCGCGGGGGGCGGGTCGCCGCCCCCCGCGAACTCCATTTTTTTCCTCTCCACCTCCGCGATCCCGCGCTCGCTGCCACGTAGCTCGGTCTTCTTCTTCCTGCCCCGCTTGGCTCGTGGGTGCGGGTTCGTGTGTATCCTCCGGTGCCTCGTAAGCTCGTCGCTACGACTGAACCTCTTCCCACATTGCTCGAAATCACACACATGCGGTTTCTCGCCGGTATGGGTCCGCATGTGGCGCGTCTGGTGCTCTAGGCGATGGAACGCCCTGGAGCACACGGGACACACGTGTGGGCGCGGTGCCGACTCCCCAGCGTTCTTACGGCGTTCTTGCGGGTGGTCATCGCTCATGTTTTCTCTCTCTGGGTGGTTTCTGCAGAGTAGTAGTGGTTGGAGCGTGTGTAGTTGGACAGCGGGCCAAGTTGTGCAGGTGTGCTGTGCTGCGCAGAGTGCTGCTGACCAGGTGCGGGCGGAAGCGGGCAAAAGTCCGCGGCGTCGCGCGGGCTCCGTCTTGCGGGCATGCATGTAAAACAAAAAGAGAGGGGCGGCGGCAGGGTGAGTGGGCTGCAGATCACGTGGGCGGGCGCGAGCGCCGGGGGCTAACTCCGGAGCGCGCGGCTGAGATAGCCGCCGAGGCCTGCGGCCGTGCGGGGAACGCGCTAGGCCCGTGTCTCTGGACGTATATAAGGGGCCCGCGCTTCGCCCCCTTGCGTGTTCGTTCCCGTCTCTCCCGCCACCACCGGTAATATAATGGCCAAGATTAGCCCCGCCGATGCGCAGAAGCTCATCGAGCAGTACCTCTCGTCGCAGTACCGCCCGCTTGCCGTCAACGACATCGTGCAGAACCTGCATGGCCAGCTGACGAGGCCCGCGGCTACCAGGGCGCTCGAGTCCCTCTCCCAGCAGCAACGAGTAACCGCCAAGGCTTTTGGAAAAGTCACCATCTACTCATGCAACGAGAGGGAACTGGAGCTGCCCGAGGGAGCCGCGGGTGATCAGTTCACCCTGGCGACATTGGCGCAGCGGCGCGAGGAGTTGCGGGAGCTGGACCGGGAGAGGGCGGCTGCGCTGGAGGCGTTGCAGCGGGTGACGAAGGAGCCGCGCAACGACGAGTTGCCCCGGTTGCAAGCGGAGGCGTTGGAAGAGATGGGCAAGCTAGAGACCAAGTTGGCGCAGTTGCAAAACGACTGGGATCCGGCCAACGAGCCGTTGATCGCGGGATTGGTGGCGTCAGAGGCGCGGCTCGACAAGGAGACGAAGGCCCGTGTCAAGATTATGAAGAGCCTCTTGGCGATTGTAAAGGATACCGTGAGGCCACCGGATGTGGCAGCGTTTCTGGTATGTAGCAAAGCGAGTTGCGGCCCCATCGACACACTCACCCGACTCGATTCGATACTAACGAACGTATGTATGTATGCAGGAGGAGATAGGCTTTGAGCAGGTCTAGGGATTATCGGTGCGGCCTGCGGTGCAACAAGGCGATATCCGTAGCTGCCGTCCGGCAATGCCCACCGCTCCGCCCTCGTGAGCGCTCGGCCGCATATCGCCCTCTCGAGGTCGAGATTACACGCGCGCCGTGCACAGTGACAGGGATCGCCTGGCTCCCCCCCCCTCCCCGCGGCGATATCCGAGCGCGATAGGCGCTGAAGTGTCCAGCAGCCCCACGGCCAAGTATAAAAGAGGCGAGCGCGAGCGCGATCGAACCAAAATGAGTAACTATTCCTCCACCGACTCTCGAGAAAGACCATAGAGACAAGCTCGAAACTCCTCTTCAATGTCCTACCTCGCAGACTCCATCTACGGCAAAGATAACGTCAAGTTCCTCAAAGTTAAAAAATGTCCATCGAATCCTAAATTGCAACAGGTGATGGAGGCCACCGTCAAAGTGTTGCTCAAGGGTGACTTCGACATCTCGTACACCGAGGCTGATAACTCCCCCATCGTGCCCACCGATACCGTAAAGAACACCATTTTGATCCTTGCCAAACAGAACGACACCTGGCCCACGGAAAAATTCGCCGCCAAATTGGCTCTTCACTTCACCAGCAAGTATAGCCATGTGTCGGGTGTCTCCATCAAGATCTACGAGGAGCGCTGGGTCAAGTACGACGTGGATGGGAAACCCAGTCTACACTCCTTTGTCCACCAGGGCCCTGAGAAGAAGATTGTCGAATTGGAATACGACAAGGCCCAGGGCACTTCGCAGTACAAATTGAGCAGCAGTATTAAAGATTTGACAGTTCTCAAATCGACCAACTCGATGTTCTACGGTTACAACGTGTGCGATTACACAACTTTGAAACCCACCACTGATCGCGTCCTGTCCACTGATATCTACGCCCTATGGGATTGGTCTGCCACCAAATTGGGCACACTATGCGGTGTGGCCGATGGTAAGTGCGACGCCGTCTTTGACAACGTTTTCCAAGAGGCTCGTTCCATCACTTTGGATATCTTTGCCAAGGAGAACTCCCCCTCTGTGCAGGCCACCATGTACAACATGGGCGTTGCCATCTTGGCCAAGGCCCCTCAGGTCGACTACGTCCACTACGAATTGCCCAACAAGCACTACATCAAATTTGACCTGCAGTGGTTCCAAGGGTTGACTAACGACAACGAGTTGTTCTACCCATCTCCTCACCCTAACGGCCTCATCAGATGCAAAGTCGGTCGCAAGACTTCCAAATTGTAATAAATGTTTTTTTCCTTTCTTTCTAGGCGTTTCCGTTTCCCTCCTCCCCCCCTCTATTTACATATTATATCTACATCATCCCGTCAAAAAATTTCTGCCCCTTGGTGGTCTGCCGCCTTGATGGCTGGTTCCCCTTGGTAGGTTTGATGAAATCCTTGAGGTTACCAGATTTGTATCTCATCTTTGCATCTTGTGCCATAGTCTTGAACATGCGGGGCCCAATGTTAAACCCCCAACTTTGCAACAGTTTGACCGTCGGCGGTGTAATCGCAGCGGTTATGGGGAGACGAATGAAGATCAACGACTTGTGTATGCCGTACGCTATCAAAAATTCCGCCAACAAGGTGCTCTGCTTGAACTCTTGCCACATGGACGTTTCGTGCACTTCCATATCCCTATGCTGCTCCTGCTTGCGGGCAATCTTTTCACGTACCTCTCGAACCACCTCTTCCTCACTCTCACCGTACCCAAACAGGTGCTTGGCCTTGTTCAGATAGATGCTAATCGTTTCCTCGCCGAGCGAATGGACCATGAGGAAGCACAGCGGTAGATCAATTAAAGTGAGACCCAGGTAAACCCCAAGGGCGGAGTACCCGTACGTCTGCATCAACTGTTTCATGCCGCTGGGTTTCTTCGCAGCGGTGTGGCTGTTGCATCTGGTAAATTTGGCCCACCGCACGCGAACGCGAGGGTTGGCACGCAGCAGCGAAGTTCTAAGGCCTGGCAATGAGCGGAACATTGGGATATGGGGGCCAGGTATTTGGTTGAGCTTCAACAGTTCAGATTCGTCTTTTAATAGTGTCAGGGAAAAAAAAAGGTTCGGGGAAGAGAGAAAGGGTAACACGCGCAGCGACAGCGTCAGTAAATGAGATAGAAGAGATATTTTGAAAAAAAAAAAAAAATACACACGAATACGCACATTTTATAAACGTCTGTCGATTCATTTGAATACAGGTATTGTTGTAGTGCCGATGGTGCTCGAAGAGATGGGGGTACTCACAGAGCTCACAGAGCTCGTACCAGAACTCTCACAGCTAGACACGTATGTAATGGACCTGTAGTGCTCCAAAATGGCCACCTCCGTGGTACCGCTCGTCGTCAGCGTAGTCGTGGCAGTGGAGTAAGGCGTCGTTTCCAGGCTCCCCCCGCCCGGAATCGTCACACACGTCTGCTCGGCATGGGCCAGCGCCAAGAGAATAAAGACGGGCACAAATCTCATCGCTGCAGTGCTAGACTCACCTGCACACTGGCTAACATCTTAGCACACACCTTATATACCTCCTCCCTCGAAGTCCCATCGTTTCAAATTGCCAAACGTTGTCGCCTAGTCGCTGCAATTGCATGTTCCGCAAAGGGCAATTACGCACGGGCGCTTAACACGCACACACACAAGGCACGCCGTTTCAAGTATTGGTTGATTAGAATCGTACAGACTAAAAAACACACTATCTAACAGAAGTCTGCGTTTTAACGAGAAGTAGCGTTAACCTTCTGGAAGGCACCCTTGGCCTGCTGCTTGGAGACCTTGGCACCACCGGAAGAGGCCAACTTGGCCTTTTCGGACTTTCTAGTGGCTCTGTCGGTCTTCCTCTTCTCCTTGTCGGCCTTCTTCTTGTCCTCTCTCTGGGCCTTTCTGACGTCTGCCTTGACAGACCTTCTCTCCTTGATCAGCTCCAAAGAGGCTCCGACAATGGGTCTCTGGTGTTTGACGGCCTTTCTAGATCTCTTCTTGGCGACCTCTTCCGTGATACCCTTCTTGTGGTGTCTTCTGTAAAGAACAGTCCAGGCCACTCTTCTTGGGTTCTTTCTCTGTTTGAACAGAGAAGCAGTCTTGGAGTTCTGGAACCTAAAGATCTTGGAGTCACCACGGACAAACAGAGTACCTCTGCCTGGGTAGATCTTGCCACCGGAAAAGGAGTCAATCTCAAGCTTCATTCTGAAGGGAGGGGGAAAACGTTAGTATTTAAGGTCCTCTAAACGGTTGAAAATGATACGGAACATCTCTCACATACTTATAATAGCTGCTTGTCTCTCTTTAACAGGCAGTCACTGATGGGGGGGGTCTTTACGATATTTTGATATTTTGTCACTCTTGATGAGGTTGGAGTGTGCGTATGTGCGTGTGCGCGTGAGTGTGAGTGTGCGTGTGCGTCCTGTGGACAGAATAACGGCCTCCCGCCGGGGACGCTCCGCCTAGCAAGCCCGTGCGCTAGGCGGGAGAGGTGCGCAAACAGCCCAATGGCTCTGCCCAACGGCTCTGCCCAACGGCTCTGCCCAACGGCTCTGCCCGGCTCTGCCTGGCGCTGCCTGGCGCTCCGCGGAGCGCAGGACACGCGAAAAATAAAAGCAGTCAAATATTTCTATGCAGTGTAACGGTTTTGGAGCTCCTTAATAGCGCGGTTTACTGGTCTAAAACAGTCACCAGAAAATTTAAAAAACCGAACCGACGCACACGCGCAGCGACAACTTGAAATTTCAGCAAGATGAGCTTCACAACTTGAAGTAGCAGCGGTCTTACATACTGCTTATTTTTCACCTTATCCCCCCTCCCCCATCAAGCAAGACCGGAGTGTTAAGCACATATATACGCAGAGATGGTCAGTATATTTTTAGGTACGGAAGGGCTGTCAAACTGATATGGGTTTACCTATCGGCGCCGATGCTTTCCAAGATCTGTCATTCAATTTTTTTACTAACAATCTTCTATTAGGCCCCAGTTAAATCCCAGGAATCTATCAACCAGAAGTTGGCTTTGGTGATCAAGTCCGGTAAGTACACCCTTGGTTACAAGTCCACCGTCAAGGCTTTGAGACAGGGCAAGTCCAAGTTGGTCATTATCGCCGCCAACACCCCAGTCTTGAGAAAGTCTGAGTTGGAGTACTACGCCATGTTGTCCAAGACCAGAGTGTACTACTTCCAGGGTGGTAACAACGAGTTGGGTACTGCCGTCGGTAAGTTGTTCAGGGTCGGTGTCGTTACTATCTTGGACGCTGGTGACTCTGACATCTTGACCGCTTTGGCTTAAACGGAACGATAAAGTGTATATGTATATGTATTTTTACTCTACGTGCATTTAATCCATGCTGTACCTGGCTTCATATTTTTTTTTTTTTTATAGTTTTCGTTTTTCTTGTCTTAGGAAAGATCTATCGGATATGTCGATCTATCGTCCTGTGATTAATTCGGTTTCATGACGGGGAAACGGGTCAGCCAATTCCAATCCCCATGAGTGAACCAACCTCCCACCATCACCGCTCCCCCTCGGATGGGGAACCCGTGAGAGGGTTTTCCAAAGTCTCCCTTTCCAGTTTATTAGAATTATTAGACCCCTTGGCACCAAACGTGAAACTTTCGTATATCCCCAATAACTATTTGACTAAGGCTAAGAAACGCTTGAAAGAGTTCGATGCATCCAAATTCACAGATCCTGCCGATAGACGCCGGCAGTTGGAACAGTGGCGAAATAAGGTGCAGCATAGGGTCAAGGCGCTCGACCCACCTTTGCAAAATTTATTCTTTAATGATTGCTCCACATTGGAGAAATTGTTTTATCCATTCACCATCGCTAACATTTTCCTCGTGGGGTTCCTCATGGGCAAATTCCCCGAGTGGTTCCACGTTTACTATACAGTCATGTTCTGTTTCCTCATTCCTATAAGGTTTTACACGTATTACAAGACTAACAACCACTATTTCTTGGCGGATCTGTGTTATTTCGCCAATATTTTATGTCTGCTGTTTATATGGGTATTTCCGGATGCCGTCAACCTATACCAGACCTGCTTTGCGCTGACGTTTGGCAGTCTTAGCTTCGCAGTGATCACTTGGCGGAACTCCTTGGTACTTCATTCCATCGATAAATGTACATCGTGCTTTATTCACATCATACCTCTCTGTACAATTTACGTGATTCACCATGGTATCTCTGATGACCTACAGGATACGCGATTTCCAGCGGCTTCCAAGAGGCGTTTCCCTCACTGGAGTTTGAAGAGAAACATTGTGTGGACTTCCTTTTACTATTTGATTTGGCAATCGCTTTACCACTATTTCATTACGATCAGGCAATCCTCCAAGATAAAGGCAGGCGAAAGAATGACTAGTTTTGAATATTTGACTACACATACTTTTAAGGATTTTTGGATGGTCAAGCTACCCTCACCCTGGCCCATGCTCATATACGTCTTTGCACAGTATTTCTATCAATTAACCACAATGTGCCTGTGTGGTATATGGTATAACTACAGGAGGGCAGCGGCAGCATTTTTGATGGTTGTGTTCCTGTTTGCGGCTTATAACGGCGCCACTTATTACATCGATATCTACGGGAGAAGGTACGAAAAAGAGGTTAAAAAGCTTCGTGATGAAGTGGACAATCTACAGCAACAACTAAAATCGGCGAATGGCGGTAGCGCAGAGGTCATTTCATTCACAAGCAGTGCAACTGATTCGCCGGGTAGAGAAAATGATGATCTGAATAGGAAATAACTAAAACGCATCTTGTTGTTTTAAATTATTTACACGTATTTATGATAAAGTTTGTTCTTTTATGTCATTATACCCATTGGAGAATTCAATATCAGTCCCTGAATTTGTTACTCGAGATACTTGGATGGCGGCTCTTTGTTGACGATTCCCAATAAGATAGACACACTGTTGTTGTCTTCAATTTCCAAAAGTCCCCGATGCAAACCCTTGACCATGGGGTACCTCCAGTCGATGTGTTGTTGAGACGACATGACAACAGCTAAGGCATCTGTGAATAGCCTTTGACCGGTCAAAAACTGTACCATTAGCGCAGCGAACCTTCCATCACTCTCAATTCTGTCCTTAGCATCCATCCGTTGGAAAGTCATCGTCTTTCTGAATTCGCCTCTATTTTTCCAGGCGACAGTGGATAATTCCACATCTTTAAAAGCCGATGCAGCTTTCATCATCAACTCGTACGTAGCCACCCCAGCCAGTATCTTGTGCTTCATGGATGCAAAATAGTGCACATTGTCTTCTGCATCCTTTCTATCTAGTGAGACGCTGTGTTTGTGTGGATTGGCTTGCACTGATTCTTCGATTAAAGTTTGGCTCTCAAAAAGTTGTTCAACCCGATGTTCTAGTTCGTGTTGTTGGAACGTAAACTCCTTTAGCCTTAACAAAAACTCTTTCTCATCACCGTTACTCACAGGAATGGTCAGAAAAGTATGCAGGGTCTCGAGGTTCAGTATCGAACGGTTCACCAAGTGGATCTTCCATTGTGATATCAATTGTAACAAATTATATTTCAACTCTGCCACTGTTTCGGACTTTGAAATCATTTCTCGGAGCTTTGTCTCATCGAAACCCTCAGGAAGCTTCCTCAAATCGTAAAGCCCACCAAACTCTAAATTGAACTGCCATAGCGCTCGAGATTCTGACATAATCTGCCAAGTCTGATTCATATCAATAATGGGTAGCATTGGCAATTGCACTTTAATTTCATCATCCAAATTGTATCTGCCAGCATAATCAACGCTGCTTAAAATATTCCTCCTAAACTTGGCACCCTGTTCGTAGCCGAGCAATATAGGTAACTTATCAGGCCTAAAATTAGCATAGGCCAACAATAAATAATTGAACAATCGAGGATCCAGCACCATCTGCCAAACTTGTTGGTAATCAAGTCTTCCTTTCGAATGCTTGACTACGTCCTTGTATTTTTGCATAGTATATTGGAAATAAAGGGCTCTTGACAAACCAACATCGCCATCAGTGGCGGCTAATGCCATCATGGCTTCTAACGTATAGTAATAGTTATTCTCAATGATATTGCGAATGTTCTTGCTTTCTACGGTATGGATGTATTTCCACCCCAATAATCTCAATGATTCTGCTTTGCCTTCACTGGAAATACTGTTTCTGCTTGCAGTAGCCATAGTTCTGGCCATGACGTTTATCGTTTGTAAAGAAGGTTCCAATCCGCGGTCTACCATCTCTTCGTAAAGGTCAATAGCTTTGGCATAGTTTCCTTCCTTATTGCATAAATGGAGGACAGAGTTATAAGTAGACACATCGGGAGCATGAGATTGGGATAAGAATTTCATCGTATCAAACACGTCCCATGCTTGCTTAAACTTCCCTGATTTTGTATAAAATTGTATTACCGTGGTGGAATTATTCCTATTGGGCTTAATTCCATAATCGTGATTAAATTTTGATAAAAAGTATTCCATGTTTTCAAGACTAACCATTTTAGTGGCATACTTCAAGCATGCATTTAAAATGAACTGCGTCATGTTCCTGTTGCCAATTTCGTCACTTTCTTTGCTTCTGTCAAATCTTTCGAGTAATTGCTTCATTTTCAAAATTCCCTTGTCCTCTCCAGACGATGGGGGCTTCAAATTACCCAAGTTTTCGAAGACGCATTCATACATGGGGAGAGTAAATTTTTTGATATCGCCAGATACTGCCTCCATAAGCATCACATCTAATTTTTCTATACTTTCGTATGAGAGTCCTTTAACGTTCACTAGGAGCCACCCTTTCAAAATTCCCATCTCAATACCTTGAAGTCTCTCTCTCGAATCATGTAATCTCGATATAATCCCATTCCAATTTTGTTTCGTTTTATCGATTAAACAGGCAAATAAAAAAGCGTCATCATTTATTCTTTTTTCAAATTCTGCAGGCACCAACTTCTTTGGTAGTTGAGACTTTGTGGATAAAATAAGTGACGAAAGATTAGGCTTATTACCATTTTGTGACAATTTTCCAGATTTCGGCTCGCTCATCCTAGTAAAAAGTTCATCAGCCAACTTATTACTTTCCTCTGTTGGCTTGCCCAACTTCTTCTCGGTGTTCAACTTTCTTGTGTTACTATCCGCCAACTTTATCTGCTCTTTCAAATTCCGCGTGAACTCTTGCAACTGTTTGACCTTGAATTCTAGAGTCTTGGCATCTTCAAAGTAAATACCCTTCGATGTTAAATCACTTCCAGAAACATTCTTTATTCTTCGCCTTTTATTCCTACTAGAAATCTTAGCGGGTAAAATCGCCATCCTTCGAAGCACTTTAAGGCTGGGAAGCCTCCGCATTTCATTTCTGGATGCTTCGAGTGCGACCCACAGCATTTAGATGATGTTATATTGATTTGCAAGTTCGATAAGTTGGATATCTGGATACTTTTTTCAATCTTTCATTCTTGAATAACAATGATTTTCAGACATCTCTAAGCTCATCGCATAAAATTTTTCAGTCATCAAAAATATAAACCAGTAGTAACAGAACTAAGCTATTCAAGTGTGCCTCGCTAAATCAGTTACAAAGCATTTTCTTATACGCATATGAGTACTAAAGAGGAGCAAGTAAAAGGAGTGGATGTCTCCAAAGTCAGAGGAGCCCCAGTAAGTGGGAGAACTTGGAAAATTGACAAGGATCAGCTTAGAATAAGCAGCAGACAGGTTACGAACGGAAAGCTCAAATCCTGGGAACTTAAGCAACGGAAGAGACTCGAAGATAAACAGTTTAAAGAGAGAATCAAACAGTTGAAAGATGAAAAGGATCAAGAGCATCAACAAAGGATACGGTTTCTAAGGGAAAGAAGAGAGAAGAAGGCAGAGAAGGAAAGGTACGAGATTATGGCTGCCAAGATGCATGCGAAGAAGGTTGATCGTATGAGAAGGAGAGAAAAAAGGAACAAAGCATTAAAGGAGCGTTAATCAGGTTGGGCTAGAGTTTGATATATTAGAAGATATTCGAATGCACCATATATATATATATATATATATATATATATGTGTGTGTGTGTGTTAGTGTAATAGTTTGATTAAGTTATATTGTGGTAAAGCTCCACAGTTTTTGAATATTTTGCTTGAAAAAATAGTTCAGACTGTTTAATGTCAAAAGTGAGACGTATCTTACCCACTTATTTGAATATGACCGAAAGGACCAGGCATAGTATAGTTTATTTAGTACTTTCGAATTTTATGAAAACTTAGAACATTTTAAATCGTGAAAATTGAGAGGGATTGTACTGAGAAGCTCCTCGAGAATAGCTCGAAATAATTTGAGATTGTTCATGGTAATTTTTGAATCATGGCAAATGAAAATTATAGATGGGAAACCGAAATAAAAACGTGAGATTCATGAACCTAATAACAAGAATTTGAATTGAACACCTACATTTTTTTTTTCCCATAAAATTTAAGTATGCTTAACTGAAATAAATGCTTAGTGTTCAGGCTACGGATGGACGATTCAAATAGCCAAATTTTATAAACACAATAGTGGTACGAAGGGAAATATTTTATATGGCATTATCAATAATTGTGGTTAATATTGACTTACAAAAATTCTTCGGAAGGTTGATTAAAAACAAATGCGAATTCTGTGGATCGAACACAGGACCTCCAGATTACTTGACCGAAGTTGTCTTCAGTCTGGCGCTCTCCCGACTGAGCTAAATCCGCATACAATCTACTGTTGTTGAAGATGAATCATACATTGTACTTGTGTTCTGGTTTCAGTTTCAAATACAAAAATTTCGCCCATATATTATTATTAATTCTTAACAGCATATTGAGACCACTCGTATACTCAACAATCATTTGCCAACCACCAAAGACCCAGAGGATTCGACTATAGTAGTTCTGCTGGTGTGCGATGGGGCCAAAGAAGCAGGGCCATTTGTTGGAGATCATCGACGAAGATGTGCAGTCAGTTAACGCCTTCGCAACAAGGTTGAAGAAGATTACCGATAATTCAAAAGGTGGAGAAGTTAAAAGTGATTCTAGTCCAGATTCTAAAAGGAGGAAGGTAACGCAGGCCGCTTTTAGTCAGGAAGGCAAAGGTGCCACTCATGATATTTTGGATGGGATAAGTAAAGAGGACTTTAGACAGTACCATAAGGCTAAGGACAGAGTACGAAATTTCTACAAAGAGCAACATGAAATGCAAACGATGGCTTACAATTTGCAGGCTAGAGTTAATTATAAGACAAAAACTAGGGCGAAAATGACGGTTTGGGAGGCACTCTGTAAACTGAGCAAGCTGATAGATGATTCTGATCCAGACACCGAGCTGTCACAAATTGATCATGCCATACAAACTGCTGAAGCAATTAGAAGAGATGGGAAGCCGAGGTGGATGCAACTAGTTGGTTTGGTTCACGATTTAGGGAAAATTCTGTATTTCTTCGAAAGTGAAGGCCAGTGGGATGTGGTTGGTGATACCTTCCCTATAGGATGCCGATTTGCAGAGGAGAACATTTTCCACGAATTTTACAAGGGTAACCCAGATAATTCTCATCCAATATATTCCACTAAATATGGGATGTATGAGCCCAATTGTGGATTAAATTCAATTCTCATTTCCTGGGGTCACGACGAGTATATGTATTATATTGCTAAGAGCCAGTCCACATTGCAGGAAAAGGCTCTGGCAATGATACGGTATCACTCGTTTTACCCTTGGCATCGGGAGGGAGCCTACAGATACTTGATGAATGACAAAGACTATGAGTTGTTGGATGTAGTACAAGACTTTAACAAGTATGATTTATACTCAAAAACTAGTCAAAAATACGATTTAAAGGAATTGGAGCCCTATTACAAGGGGTTAATTGATGAATACTTTCCTGAGAAGTATGTCGAGTTTTAGTATAATGAAACAATGTGTGTTTTTTATTTATTACAATCGTGACTAACTTATGAGTTGTGTACACTAAAAAAACAACCCTTAAGATTTTACAAAAAAGGAGAACCAAATATGTCGTACCCGCGTTATATTTTGATTGAGAAAGTTCGTGCCTTGGACCATCACGAAAAGAGGTCCTCAATACCAAAATATTGTTCAATATCATAATCACCTGGTTGCTTCCATGAGTCATCGAAATATGATAGAATTGTCACGTTTGTACCCACCACTTCTAGAATAGAGTTAATGGCTGCCCTCTGGTTTTCCTCTGATGGGATTTGTTCTCCATTTTGGTCACCGTTGTAAGGGTAGCCAGTTTCAGTGATAAAAATGTCCATGTTGGGACAGACCGTTTGAGTCAATTCGACTTGGCTCTGAAGAAATTGCCCCGAAAGAGTGGCGGTAATATCCGCATCGAAGTAGGAGTGCGGGTTGATACCAACGAAATCGATACCCGATTCTGTACATAATTTTGGATAGTTCTCGAAAGAGACTGGAGGTTCACTGGTAGTCACTAAACCTTCGTATCCGGCATCTGAAAGTTGGCTCTTGACAGATTGAATCTTGGATATTAAATCGCTTACGGAGCAGTACCCTGAGTTAATCGCTTCATTCCCGATTGTGATGAAGCTAAAGACGTCCCAGCCATTTTGTTGACCATATTGAATCAAAGACTCAACTGCATCGTCAATGGAGTCAACACCATCTGAACTAATCCACAAACCCTGGTTGACTTCGAAGCCCAAGTCTGAAGCATTAGGTAAAACGGTATCGAGAGAGTCGCACTCAGTGCCGTAGAGACGAATATTGGTAATACCTCTGGACAGAATTATCTGGAGATCGCTCTTAACTTCATCACTTGTTTTGCAGGAGCTGTCGCTGTTATAAGGACTGTAAGTGACGGCAGTTGGCACAGCGATCAAACCACCATTATCGGAGGAAGTGCTTGCCTGAGAAGTGCTTGAAGAATAACTGGAGCTAGAAGATGAGGTGGTTAGTGAAGAACTAGAAGTCCACGAAGAGGAAGAGATCAACGAAGAAGAGGAAGAAGTCCAAACGCTAGAGCTTGAGGCATAAGAGCTGGTAGGTAAAGAGGAGGAGGAACCCCATGTTGAGCTAGTCCATCCTTGACTAGAGCTAGTTGGAGCTTGGCTAGAGCTAGTTGGAGCTTCGCTAGAGCTGGTTGGAGCTTGGCTAGAGCTAGTTGGAGCTTCGCTAGAGCTGGTTGGAGCTTGGCTAGAGCTAGTTGGAGCTTCGCTAGAGCTGGTTGGAGCTTGGCTAGAGCTAGTTGGGGCTTGGCTAGAGCTAGTTGGAGCTTGGCTAGAGCTTACTGGAGGAGACCATTGACTTGAAGTTGCTGCTTGACTAGAGCTTGGTTGTGCGGCTGTTGTACTGGCCGTATTTCCATATATGGTAGAGGTACTTGGTTGAGCGCTAGAATCCACGCCGGATGGCACCAAAGTAGTAGTATATGTAACGTCACCATCGACAATATACTCTACGGTGGGCGCGATGTGAACCCTGGTAGTCGTGGAGTACACATCCAAATTAGTGTGAGTTGGAGCAGTATACATTCTAGTGATAATTTCCCTTTTAACGGGTAGAGCGGCGGCTAACGAATGTATTAGGGCAAGGCTAGCTATTAGTCTGACGGTGTCAATCATTGTAACGAAGGAATATTTGTCAATCTGTTGAGATTAAAGAATGGATAGGTTTATTAAAAACGATGGTAAATTTTTGAATAAGCTAGCGCTTGGAGTCCCGGAATGATTTGCCTGGAAATTTTTGGTAAAAGAGTGGATTGGAAGTTGTTGTTCTTGTTCTTATTGCTTTAGAGAAGCATAGTTGAAACATCCATAACAGTACCAGATAAGTTAACACTTTTATAATGCATAATTTGATTGGGATAAGTTTTCGATGGTCCGTACCAACGTTGTATCAGCAAGCATCGACTGCTGGACAACTGCAAAACCATACAGCTTCAAAACATCATCTTACAATAACAATGGAAAGGCTGCAGTTTTTTAATGTTTGTTTTCTGTATGTTTGCAACTTGTCAGAAATATGCATTAGGATACAAACAGAAATGAGCTGTCAAGGAGTGGGCTGTCAACCAGTGAGCTGGTACCTGCTTCGTATGTCGATAGCCTTTCTATTTTTTATGCTGGGTCTTAAGCCCAAAATCTCAAGTTTCAGCGCGGATGAAAATAAAATGCTGGGCACGGTCACATGTAAAGAGTGCTGTGAACAAACGAGGGTGCAGCTTACGCCATTTGACGTGGAACAATCGCAGCTCCTTGCATATGGATCTACACCGCTGGACAATTATTTAGCGCTAAATTTTTTTTCTTGAATGGCTTGTGCTGGGGGTCGCGCCAATTGCTGAAGTGTACAATTCTTGCATATGTGTATATACTGACATCACGATGACACAGCTTGCAAGCTGAACCAGCGGTGCATGGGCAAGTATGGATCAAGATTCAGCAAAACTTGGCTATGCTAGTCACGTCCCATAATGTTGACAATTAATGCGGTCCAGCCTGTGAAGTGCTCTATGCCTTGTCCTTTGCCATCCTCTGGGTTGTATTGTTCGTAGCAGTACCCTTTCTCCTCCCAATTTTGCATAACGGTGTTAATGAGATTCTGTTTCAGTGATTGGAACAAGGAACTAGCTTCTGAGCTCTTGGACGACCCAGCCAACACTTCTGGATAATAATGCTTCAAGGAGTCCAAAGCCAAGTAGTTTATGTTCATCCAGACAGGACCCCTCCAGTAGTTTTCACCTTTGCCGAAAAACTCATCTTCACTAGAGAGCGACATCAAGCCATACTCGGAAAAGATCTTTTTTCGGTCACTCATTAAAGATACAATTCGATCGAGCTTGGGAGATCCCTGTGGCATTAGTTTCAAGACAAAGGGGAGGATCGAGATATACCCCTCATGGCAGGCAAATGTACGCAGATCCTCCCATTCGCCGTCTACTGTAACGTCACAATAGCAGCCATCATCCTCAGACCAATGTAGTGTATTTAGATTGTCGACGATATTAGATTCTATCTCTTGGTAAAGAGCTTCATCCTCCTCCAAACCCAAAATGTGGGAAATTTGACGCATCGATCTGGTCATCACTCCAACCCATGCTAAGGCATCAACGTCCAGCTCTGAATCATCTGGTGGTTGTACTCTAGGATAGTCATCCATGCCACTGGCCAGACAATGGGTGACTGTGCGTCCCCTCCACCGATATGTTTCATTTAAATGGACTTTATCTAAAATTTCCTCTTCTTCCAAAACGTCCAAATAATCTTCGAGGGAGCTTTTCTGAGATTCCCTGAACCAGTTGTAATGCTTGAGCAGTTTGGGATAAATTATTTTCGCGTAGTTGAGTAGCAACTCACTGTCCATCTCCAATTGATTGGTTTGCTCGCCAGAATTCACGCTTTCTCCTTCTGCGAACCTATTTAGGGATCCTTGGTTACTCTGCTCCATTGCTCTACCTAGCATTTCGCTGAAAGCTAGAAGTAAAGTGGGAGGGTTTGCAATGTTAGGATTCTGTACAGCAAACCTGTCTGGTACCCTACTTCGAGCTTCATCACCTAGTATGACTTCTCTAGCAATCCATCCATCATCCTCGATAAGTTCAAACCAACTCAAACATATCTCCACAGCGAGATCAAAATCATAGTCCATTATTTGCAGAAGATGAAATCCTTCGTCCCAGTAGAAGCCACGAGGAAATGCCGCCCTACTCGGTACACTGGTGAAGAGGCTCAGGGGACCTTCTTCCATAGGATGCTTGAGTTCCACCTCCTTGAACGTTTCTTCGTCTAATTCTGTGGTGCGATCTACCAGTTGCTTCCCGTGAAAGTAGCCAATGCCTCCTAACAAGTTCGAAAGAGTTTCCATGGCAAACTGACGTTGTTTTTCATCTTGTGTTTTGAAATGGAAGTGCTTATTGAATCTAGCGGTCACCTCATCCAAAGTAGAAGTGATTAAGTTGGAAATCTGCTCGCGAGTGATGATTTTTTCTGATGCATCTAGCTTGTTGTAAACCACATCAACTTCGAACCCCTCGGGATCAGAATTATCAAAAGTCTTTTGAACGTAGTGAAAATTACCTCCTGGGAATTGGTAATAGTTCCTAATTGTGAATATACTTGGAATGAGTGAAGAATGAACATCTTTGCTCTGTTCTTCCAATATTGCCTTTACTGAGTCCGCCAACAACGTCTGGAAAATATCTTTTGCCTTCCAAACGCTATCATTAGGAACTGTCAAAGACATGTGAGCTGTCTTGGAAGCATCACAACCTGGAACAACCTCCATTGTGGGCAAGCTGTCGTCTTTAAACAGTTTGCCACGATTTTCCCAAATGGAAAGCTGGTAATCACCAAGTTCTTGAGAAGTACCATAAAAGTTCATAGATTCAGAAGTTTCTTCACTAACTTTCGTCAACTTAGATTTCTCGGAGTCTCCATTTTGGCTCATATACAGAATAATAGAAGCTGTAGTACGCCTTGCGGGGTCTAATGGTTCTCCATGGACCCTAAAAGCCCAATTGTCCCCATTGTGACTTTTAGTGAAATATATGGTCAGGTTCAGATTGTTTTCATCATCAATGATTACTTCCTTGCCACCTAATCTAGGGTCGTAGCTTTCCCAGCCGTATTTTTTCATTCTATCTCCTTGATCCACAAAGTGCCTGAACTTACTCACTCCATCAGTCCTAGAATTATCAAACCACATAATCCCTATTATGAGGGGGCTCTCATTTACATTACGTGGCCGCAACCCGAAATAACAATTGGGTCTATAAGGTGCCCATAGAAGAGACTGTCTTGTATACTCCTCGAAGGACAAGTCATTAGAAAACTTCTCTTGAGACGCTCCAACTCCAATCGCTAAAAAGACGATTTGCAGGAGAAGTCTAATTAGGAGCATTTCGTTTTATCGCCAGCTGTACCGTCTGCTCGTTGCAATAAAACGATGTTTTTTATTCTGCGAGCTTGTATCTTCGCGTCATCACGACGAGAGCATTGTGAAGAATACATTTAAAAATCGTATTACTGAAAAAGCGAAAATAAAAAAAAACTTCGCGGAATCTGTTAATAGCATATATTTGACATTTATCAATACTAGCATAAAAGTGCCGTAACTGTCGCAGAAAGAGTTGCCTCACGAGGTAAAGCTGGTCGTGAATAAATATGCGTTAAGTAAAAATGCCGAAAATAAAAATCAGATATTATACAAATGCAAACGATCTATCAATACCTATTCCAACGAACAAATTACCGGCCTTGAGATCTTGTGTTATTTTTATTGCTGGTGCTGTTTAACCGAAGCCACCTACCCTCTTTTTCTTTCTTCTAGCCCTTTGGGAACTATGAGATTGAGAAAAAGTTGGAGGGTACGCTGACATTAATGTGAAAGCTGGAGTCATTGTATTCGGGAGCGGACCTGGTTCGTTTGAAGAAAGTATTGGCGATGATAAATCTCGGTTTGTTGGCGAGATTGATAAATCTTGAGACAAAGGTATTTGTGATGAGCGTGAATGCTTGGCTTTTTTTAGAAGTTTAGATTGTGAAGACTTGATAACGGGGATCTGTGACTGGCTGTTGAACAAAAATTGAGGTTGGCTACTTTCTTGCATGGTCTTGCCTGCTGGTGCATTTTCTTGCAAAATACTCAGCTCATCCTCATCCCATAAACTAATTACTTCATTGTAGGGGTCGCCAATCGACTCTCGTAAATGATTTTCTATGCTATGGTAATTTTCTGGCTTGTAAACTCTGAGTGTGCTCCATAGTATGTCATCAAATACTCCACGTGTCAGCTGCTGAGACTGGCCTGTTACTATTTCCCAACACTGAAGCAACTTGCTGTAGAATATATCCAAATTCTGAATGTCCTCTTGCAGCAAAAGTTTCGATACGGTAATAAAATTGGTGAAACAGATACCAACCCGTTTATAATACTCGGAAATTTGGTCTAGCAGTGACTCCAACTCTTCAATACTTTCGAAGTCAGTTGGAACATCCGTTAAATCCTTTAAAAGTGGTTGCATATACTTTAACTTTTCATTTTCATGGATTTCCAACGATTCAACAACCCCGTTTATGCGTTCTGACAGTTGGTAACCAAACCGTTGAAAAATCTCACCGTCTTGGACTGCTTGGTTCCCTTTATTCCTTATAGATAATGATTCTCTTTTTAGAAATTCGGTAAGCGACCTGATAGTATTGGAACGCTTGGGACCGGGCAGCATTCCCTTAGACATGGTTCCTTGAGTGTCGACACTGGAGACACTAGGAGCTTGCTTTTCGTGATCAAAATTTTTCACTTCGGTTACGAAACAATGCAATAGCTTATCATTTCCATTTTCTTTAACGAAAAGATTAAGCCACATTTCTTGCATCCGCCCTTCTTGAATAAGCAAGTTATTGTAATCAAGACAAGGTAGCAAATGCATAGAATGAATACCTTTCTCCACCCTGGGCATGCGAAATATTGTTGGATCCTTCATAGATTGAAGCAAGTTCCGATCGTTATCATAACAAAAGGCGAGCATATAAATATTGTTGTGCCCTTTAGAAAATATGCTGCTCAAAATTAGAATTCTAGAATATATCGGTATTTTTTGAATTGAAAGCCTTAACGTTTGATCATTCGAATCCAAAGAGTGCTTCCAGGAAACGAGTCTTGTTATTTGATCATTACCTCTTCTTGTACCCACGATAATAATTTCTTTCGAGGTAAGTAGCGCACCAAAATCGTCATCGATTCTTTTGTAATCTCTTAAAGAAGACCAAGTCTTTGCCTGCACCACTTCCAGTTGCCAATTTTTCTTAAAATCCAGCTCAATCACTTTGGAAGGATCCATCAACAATAGCTGTGAATACGAAGATGACCATTCAATTCTTTTCCAATTAGATAATTCTTCTGGGTCGAAAATGGAGCCTTTCATGTTAGCGAGGAACCTTATTTTCCCAGTTTTATTAGACTTCGGCAAGCGGGCCACCCCCCAATTACCTCTTGTATCTACAATGGCGAATTGCTGTAGTTCCCATGGATTAAATGCAAAATCTGCAAAGGGAAAGTCACCAAAAGTTATATATCTCAATGGATCATGGGAAGAATAACTTATTTTAGAGGTTTGCGGATCGATGTTTTCTATTCTTATAAAATGCAATGCATTGTCAGTCAACACTCCCAGGGTATCACTGCTCCGACCCAACAAAGCGGAAACGTTGGGAATTTTGATGCTTTTAATGCTTGAATTCAAATTTATCTCCACAAATTTGCCTGACTTATTGTCGCTCTCGCTTTTAGCAAATAGCTTGCGTAGCCACTCAGTATTTTTTTCCACACTCAACTTATTTTCGGGCAAGACGACCAATTTTAAAATAGAGTTCGTCTCTCCAGAGCTGCAAGCGATAATTTGATGCTGATCGTTATTCTTTCTTAAATCTGATGTTGTGTGAATATTACCAGTCACGAATAATTCATTAATTATTGGGTCAAATGCAAGTAATCTTTCACTTTTCCTCGCGTTTCCCCTTCGAACCGCCTCCATATAGTCACTGCGTGTTAAATCAGTTATCAGTGTCTCTGGAACATAATCGTGTTGCGAGACGGGCGACCCCTGCCGTACTTCATACATGTGATCCTCATCAAATTGTACTTCTTTGAAAACCTGCAAGTTCGAAGGAATTACAGGTGAAAGCCTTTCCCACTTCAAATCCTTAATAATCGCATTTTTCCAATGCTCTTCTGTGTCGGTTTCTCTGTTTTCGCCAAATGATGACTTGCAATCGGGAGTCCGTGAAATTTCCAAGCCATTCACCAGCGAATTTGAAGGATCTTCTAAAACCGTAACTTCACTTCCTATTCGTAATTTGCTCAAATTAAAGGGCAGACTTTCATCACAATAACGTACCCAGCTCCCGTTTTTGGAATTTCCTGGTCCGCTAGGAATATACATGCTAGCGCCTCGTACACCAACCGCTAGCTGAGCACCCGCCGGGAAATTATGCGGGAGTATATCATCATCCATTATCGCAGCATCAACCTCATAAATAACTGAAAAATCTTCAAAAGGTCGTCGAGGATTCTTTTATGGAACTATCATGTCATCACATACATGATGAGATTAATTAAATCTACGTGAATTTTATACCAGTTAATATCATAGTCGACGACCGAAGAGTCTCCACATAAACTGCAATAGTAACTACGTGAAATGACAGACAGCAGCACCATTCGTAGCCACTTCTCAACCAGATGATGGGTCTTCTTCAAATCTGAGATCCCAGTTAATTTTAGGTCCCAGCCTTGGCAAAATTTCTGCGACGCTTTGGACGTCCTTATCACCTCTACCGGATACATTGATGATGACATGCTGATCTGGCTTCATGGTCTTCGCCAGCTCACATGCACCATGGACTGCATGAGAACTCTCCAATGCTGGGATAATACCTTCCAATTGGGATAGCAATCTGAAACCTTGCAATGCCTGAGCATCGGTAGCAGCAACAAAATCTGCACGACCCGTGGACTTCCAAAATGCCAGCTCGGGACCCACACCAGGGTAATCCAAGCCGGCCGACACAGAGTGTGTGTCGTGGACCTGGCCATCCTCGTCCTGCAAAATAAAGGTCCTCACACCATGGAGAACGCCTGGGCTCCCTGCAGTCAATGTGGCAGAGTGGAAAGCCGTGTCAATACCATCGCCGCCAGCTTCCACACCAAGAAGCTGCACACTTAAATCTTTTTCAAAAGGAGAAAACATACCGCTAGAATTGGAACCACCGCCAACACAGGCCACCACGGCATCAGGCAACTTCCCGTTATTTAGAGCAGCAAACTGCTCTTTTGTCTCTTGACCAATCACACTTTGGAAAGTACGCACCAAAGTTGGATATGGATGAGGACCAATAGCAGATCCTACCACGTAGTAAGTGTTCTTCAAATTGGTAACCCAGAAGCGGAACGCTTCTGAAGTAGCGTCTCTTAAAGTCTTCGTGCCATTAGTCACTGCCACGACTTTAGCGCCCAAAATTCTCATTCTAAAAACGTTCAAAGCCTGACGGCGAACATCTTCAGCGCCCATGAATACAGTACAGCCTAGCCCGAATTTGGCACATGCCGTAGCGGTGGCAACACCGTGTTGACCAGCACCCGTCTCGGCAATAACTTCAGACTTGCCCAATCTTTTGGCCAAAAGAACTTGCGCCAAGGCATTGTTGATCTTGTGAGAACCCGTATGATTTAGGTCCTCTCGCTTGAGCCAGATTTGAGCACCGCCAACGTACTCAGACAGTCTATCAGCTTTGTGCAAAGAAGAAGGGCGACCGATATAAGAATACAGAGCTCTGAAGTCCTCCCAGAATTTGGGGTCTACCACAGCTTCATCAAAAGCTTCCTCTAACTCTCTCAAACAAGCATGTAATGCCTCGGGTACGTACTGGCCGCCAAAGCCACCGAATCTAGTGGGAAATTTATGAGTCTCGACGAAATTATTCTCGAGCGCCTTTTGCTGTCTTGAAATTTCAATAGATTTCTTCTGCACCGCTTTAAATTCTTCCGTACTCAAAGTCTTGTGCTTGGCGCCCCCCAGGATCTCACTTACGTACGTCTTGGCGGCTTCGTAACGTTTACCCTCGGGAGATTCACCGACCAATGTAATGATCTTAGATCCAATGACCACACCGTCAGAATGGGCACCAACGTCTAAGTAGTGCTGCCTAGTCGAAACACCGAAACCGACAGCAACAGGCGTCTCCTTGGTGTATTGTCTCACACGGGCCACCAATTGACCCAGATCACTAGCCACAGAAGACTGAACACCGGTGGTCCCCATTCTAGAAACTACATATACAAACGAATCTGCGATCTGGGACAGCAGTTCCAACCTTCCGTCCGTAGTAGAAGGCGCAACCAATGGAATTAAGCTCAACCCATTGTCCCTCACGTAATTTCTCACTTTCAAAGCCTCCTCTGGGGGCAAGTCCACGATGATAAACCCGTTTGCTCCAGCTTCAGCGGCGTCTTTAATGAACTTTTCTTCACCATAGGTTAAAATCGGATTATAGTATCCCATGAGAAGTATGGGCACCGTAATACCTTCTTCCCTGCCCTTGGCGACCAACTCCAAAGTCTTTTGCATAGTGACACCATTTTTCAAGGCTACCGCATTAGAAACCTGAATCGTGGGACCATCAGCGATTGGGTCAGAAAATGGCATCCCCAACTCGATAACGTCCACACCACCATCTTGAAACCCCTTCAAAATAGGGATCGTATCCTCAATTGTGGGATAACCGGCGGTCATAAATGTCACAAGAGCCTTACGGCCTTCCTGCTTTGCGTTGGCAAACGTTTGTCTCAGTAGTTCAGACATGTTGGCTCAACTATAACCCTAAAATACTTGGATAAATCTGGTGGAAAAACAAAGCTATAATCAGAAAATAGTCTGGGAATAAAGTAAAATTATCAATCAACGGTCCAGGAGATTGATGCTGCTCTATTAATTGTCTCTAAGTGGGCGTCGGTGATTATCTATTCAGAATTTTTCACATCGATGACGATGACTCTTCTGAAAAACTCGACAACAGGGTAACATCAAAAAACTAGTATGTTAATTAGTACGTTATAGCCAGTTACATACAGATCTAGGGAGTTTATTGTCTCCCGTGGTTGTCATATGAAATCCATGTTTAAGTTTCCGAAGTCTAGATTGTTAATGTCTAGAGGATCAAAATCTCTGCCTTCCCTGCCGCTTAAGCTTTGTTGATTGTCTGCCGCCATGTTCATGCTCAAAATATTCGCTGGCGTTATAGTGTTCATGCTAGCCTGCGCCTGCGGAAGATTTCCAGATCTGGGACCCACTCCGAACTGTTGTTGCTGTTGTTGTTGCTGTTGTTGTTGCTGCTGTTGATGGAGTTGCTGTTGCTGTTGCCGCTTTGCTTGTGCTTGGGCCTGTGCCTGTGCCTGAGCTGCCTGTGCCTGCGCTGCGTGTGCTTGAGCTGCGTGTGCTTGAGCTGCTTGTGCTTGTGCTGCTTGTGCTTGTGCCGCTTGTGCCTGAGCCTGAGCCTGTGCCTGTGCCCGAGCCCGCGCCTGTGCTTGAGCCTGAGCCTGAGCCTGAGCCTGAGCCTGAGCCTGAGCCTGAGCCTGAGCATGTGCATGGGCTTGGGCTTGGGCTTGGGCTTGGGCTTGGGCCTGAGCCTGTGCATGCTGATCTCGCTGCTGTTGCACCTGTTGCACCTGTTGATGCCTTTGTTGTGAGAACTGCTGTGACAGCTGCTGTGGCATCGGTTGTGATGGATGTCCGGGTCCGGACACCGTGCCCAAAGGCGACATGGCATTGTTCATCGGAGTGTTCATTGCGCTTGACGGGACACTATTCACCGTTTGCACCGGGTTGTTCGAAGGTCCACCCATCATACTGGGCCCAACAGACGGTGAATGTACATTATCAGCTTTGAAATTTGTCGCGGACATGACCGGAGTAGGTGCAGATCCTATGCTAATGCCCGTACTGGTGCCCGATGCAGTCTTCTTGGACTGCCTGGGCTTTCTCGGCTTTTTGGAAGAAGGTGTCATGCTCCCCATGGTGGTTCCGGAAGGTGTGTTCGCGTTGCTACCTGGAGTACCCGCATTTGACTTGCTAGGTTTGCGTGAGGTACCTGGATTGGAAGAAGGCACAGAGTTACTACTAGGGTGCTGTTGTAGCTGTTGCGGCTGTTGCTGTTGCTGTAGCTGCGGTTGAGTTTGTGAAGATTGCCCGTTCGCCAGATTTGTTGCTGATCTTAAAGTTTCTAATGGCAGGTACCGTTTGTTGCCATAACGGTCAGAATATTCTGATACTGTATCAAACAGTGGCTGTAATTTTCTAACTTCTTCGGAAAACTCCTGCATGCTGTTAGTCAATTCTAGCAGTTTATTCCTGATAAGCAAAAATTTTTCATCAGGGGTTGAGCCTGTCATCTTGTCTATAGCCGACATGGTCTGTAAAAAGTCATTAAACTTCAATCGTATAGGTAAAATGGACTCTTGAGCCTCGGCAATGGCGCCCACAATACTATCCTTAGTTCCATCATTAGAGGAGAGTTTCAACTCCAAATCATCCAACTTCACATTCATTGACAGGATTTCTGACAGATCCTTGGAAGGCATAATGTTAAATGCCACAAATAAATCCCAATCTGTCAACGGTTCACCTGGCAATGATTTCAAAGGTGCCCCAACTTTTTAAGAACTTCGTCAGTTTGAAAAATTCGGCCTGTTGCACACTACTGAGTGACATGCGTGAAAAATGACTCGCAAGGCGATAAGGTATGGTGAGATGAGATCACTGAAGAGGAAGGAAGGATTCCCTTGCCAAGGGCTTATTGCTTTAACTGATCGATCTTTAGTGTCGTCTACTCTTTCTAAACACTAGAAACTCTCTGGGCGAGCCCGTCTCAAGTTGCCAATCGCTAGGTATATCGGCTTTCGTGGCCATACCATGGAACCAATGGCTTAGTAGGAAATCCACCGGGATCTGGTTGTAGCATTTCTGGACGCATTGGAAACAGCGGTCTGTCATCTGAGAGTAGGCTGGAACACAGGTGAGAAATTGGGATTCCTGTGAGGACAAGGATGATAAGATCTGGAACCAGTGGGAAGGACAGTCGACATTCTCGACGTAGACGCAGGAGAGACGCAGTAATTGACTTTGATAATTGTTCAGAGTATAAGACGGTGGATTTCCTATCAATATGTCGACGCATTTGTTCAAATCGCTCTCTACATGTGAGGCATAGAGGGCGTACAGCTGACGATATCGGCTTTCAGGAAAATTGGTGGCCATGAAGCCAAGGACTGTGCCCCCTAGCTTGAAGAATTGGCGTTGCTTTAAAAACAAGTTGTAGGACATGTTGTAAGTGTCACGAACAAGTTTCAGAAAACTCCCGTCGCCTTTACACTGCTCAAAAATGCTGACGATAACTTCTCTCAACTTTCTAAGGCCATGTTCCAGAAGGTCGGAATTCTCTAGGGACTGCAATTGTGCTAACAAATTCTCCCTTGCTAACTGATTTGTCTGTAGTTGCGAATTAGATGCATCCGATCGGCTGAGCAGAGAGCTATCCCTCAGGTGGTCCTGCAGAATGGCGTCTCTAGCTCCTTGAGAGAACTTGAGCCTTCTTTTCTCGAGCTGTGAATCCTTTTTGTTCATACTCGCTCGTGTCTTGATGGGCATCCTACATGTAAAATCGTTCTGCCCTATATAGAGTAAAATGTATAAAACAAAAAAAAAAAATGTCAAGCATAAGGCCGCTGAACGTAATTGGTAGACGTTGGTATTCTCTGAACGTGCTTTATTTTGGCAGTGATGAGTTTAGCATCCATTCGTTGAGGGCACTGAACGATTTGAAGGGTGGAACCGTGGGAAAAGTACAGTTGGTGACAAGACCATCCAAATGGTGTGGAAGGTCTAGGTCTATCTTGAAAGATGTGCCAATTGTGGAGGCTGCCAAAGCTTTGAGAATGCCTCCGGCGTTGACCTGTGACTCCCGGCAGGATATGCTGGGACTGCGTGAGATGGTGCGGCAAGAACAGTTTAACATGATCATGGCAGTCTCCTTTGGTAAATTGATCCCAGCGGAACTTTTAGAAGATGTTTCGTACTCTTTGAACATCCATCCATCACTTTTACCAAGGTACAAAGGCGCATCGCCCATTCAATACACTCTGTTGAACAACGATGAGTATACAGGCGTCACTGTTCAGACGCTAGATCATCACCATTTCGACAGTGGACTTGTAGTGGCGCAGACGCCTCCTGTTAAAGTACGGGACTTATTGGCCAGGGGAACTGTTTCCGAGTTTGACAAAAATTGTCCCAGGAAAACGGCCATCCTAATGGATCAACTGGGATTGCGAGGTGCATCACTCCTCAAGCAGGTAATAAATGACAAACTTTACCTGCAACCAAGCCCCCCCGAAGTATCTTACGATCCTAGCTACGCTCCGAAGATTACTTCTCAAATGAAGCGTCTGCATTGGCAGATGGATTCGGCTGAGGTTGCCTCCAATAAGTTGGAAACATTGGGTCCCATCTATGCATTTAAAGAAGTCGACTTGAGGATGAATAAGGCCCAACTCAAGGGCAAAGGTCCACTCAAAAGAGTCATATTCTACAAATTTCACATTATACCATCACTTCAGGGGAATATGCAACCGGGGGAATTTACATATGACGAATCCACACAAAATTTATACGTACAGTGTTGCAAAGGCGCATTGCACCTGCAGGAGTTACAATTCGAAGGTTACAAACTTGAAAAAGCTAAGCAGTTCATGGCCAGCCTGAGGAAAAGAAGCGGGCCCAACTCTAGCAAGAACCTAACCTTCCTGTAATAAAGATTTAGCACTACATTTTCCTTCAGTTGCAGAACACACAATGTAGATATTTTAGTTTCTGTATATTTAAATATAATAATGTATTTGTATTAGTTCAATCTCAGCGCGCCTTCTTTTTTCCCCCAATATTTAAGGTAGAGCTTTGAGGTCTTTCTCCATAGTAATTTTGAATCGCGCTGCGTAACACAAGAGAAAGCAAATATCGAACCTGAAGGCTGTCGGAAGAGTGTGGAGAACAGTCCCTTCTTACAATTTTTGTGCTCCACAAATATTCGTTAGGTAGTTCATTTCCTTTCTGCTGCTGTTAAGTGATCAGGAATGAATGAAGCTGAAAAAATGGCAAGGACTTCTGCAACAGGGTATGGCGATACAAACGATGATGCGGTACTTACCGCGAGGCCCGCTAAGACCAGTTCTCCGGCGAGCCAGGTAATTGAGTCCAAGGATACTCAAGGGGAAGAGCGTCTTTACAAGAAGGAGCCATTTTACAGGGTATTGATTTACAATTTGATCCTAGGAACCCTATTGACAATTTTCGACTGTTTTTTCAGAGAAATCAGGACCCGCGGAGGCTATAAGGTCCCCCGACAAGGTCCAGTGATTTTTGTGGCAGCTCCCCATGCCAATCAATTCGTGGATCCAGTTATCTTGATGGGTCAAGTCAAGAAAGTCGTCAACAGAAGAGTGTCGTTTCTAGTCGCAGAGAAATCATTAAAAAGGAAGGCAATTGGTTTTTTCTCTCGCTGTGTTATGTCCATTGGTGTGGTTCGGGCTCAGGACAACTTGAAACTCGCTAACGGTAAGATCACGGTGGACCCAGAGAATCCACGTAGATTGATAGGCCATGGGACGTCTTTCCTTACCGATTTTAAGCCTAAGGGGCTTATTGGATTGCCCCACTCTTTAGGTAACGTGGAGATCGATTCCATTGAAAGTGAGACTGTATTGACACTTCGCAAAGAATTCAAAATGAGTAAACCGGAAGTCAAATCCATTTTAAGCAAGGGTACCTCCTTTAAATACGCCGACAAAGTTAATCAATCCTTAGTGTACCACAAAGTTTTCGAACATTTAGCTCATAATCAGTCGATTGGCATCTTCCCTGAAGGTGGGTCTCATGACAGAACTGACCTTTTGCCCTTGAAAGCTGGAGTGGCGATCATGGCACTTGGTTGTATGGCGAAGCATCCTGACGTTAACGTGAAAATCGTGCCTTGTGGCATGAATTACTTTCACCCGCATAAATTCAGATCGAGAGCCGTGGTTGAGTTTGGAGACCCCTTAGAGATTTCGCAGGAACTCTTGGAAAAATACAAAAGCCCAGAAACCAATAGAGAAGCTGTCAAAGAGCTGTTGGATACCGTTTCTGAAGGTTTAAAAGCTGTCACAGTCACTTGTTCCGATTACGATACGTTGATGGTCGTACAGGCCATGAGAAGACTATATGCAGGCCAATTATCCTCCCGCTTGCCGTTACCTATGGTGGTGGAGATGAACAGGAGATTGGTCAAAGGTTATCAGACCTACAGGAATGATCCTCGTATTATTGAGTTGAAGAAAGAGATTATGACCTACAACGCCCACTTGCGTCATTACAATATCCCAGACCATTTAGTCGAGAGGGACAGAATGAGTTTCATCAAGAACCTGTGGCTCTTGTGCTTCAGATCCGCTCGCCTGTTGGTGATGGTCGTCTTGGCACTGCCGGGTATCATAATGTTTTCCCCAGTCTTCATGGTTGCCAAGAGAATATCCGAGCAGAAAGCTCGCGAAGCCCTTGCTGCTTCGACTGTCAAGATTAAGGCTAATGACGTGATTGCCACCTGGAAGATTTTGATAGGTATGGGGTTTGCACCACTACTATATACTCTCTGGTCTATTCTCATCACCTATTTGTTGAGACACAGGTTACCCAACAACCAGTTGTTCACCTTCACAGTTTCGTACTTGGCATGTTCTGCTGTGACTTACTCGGCTCTACTTGCTGGAGACATTGGTATGGATGTTTCTAAGTCTCTAAGACCTTTGTACCTTTCGATCACGACACCACAGGGACTCAGAGATTTACAAAAGGAACGCGGTGCCTTGGCCGAGAAGATCACGAGCGTTATCAATACTTTGGGCCCCGAGCTGTTCCCTGACTTTGATGCAGATTCATTACGCCACGAGTACGAATTGGATGAAGAGGAAGAGGATCACAAGACTGCTGAACTCAAGAGAAGAAGGCTGCTCAGGAAGAAGAAGATCAAGAACGAGGAGAAGCAAGCAAACCAAAAGCAGTACGCGGGCGATAACCACATCGAGGTCTCTGGCTCACACACGGACTCTGATGCAGTGTCTCTTGTGAATAGCGAGAACTCCTTGTCCAATATCCCTATTTTTTCCAACGCGGGAAACCATGTTTCCGAAAGCTCCCTGTCTTCAACAAGTGCATCTTCAGGGTCCGAATTTGCTGTCGACGAAGCAATTGGCGCCAAAAATGGCATGACGGACAAGATTGCTCAGGTTGTCTGGGAGAAGAGGTGTAGATGATGAGAGTGAGTGGAATCATGTTTATAAGAAGAACCTTATGTCGAAACACACATACTCTCTTTTTTTTGCTCTCTTGGCTTGAAGTTACAATATAATAATATAGATAATAAACATAACAACAAAGTAATATAAAAAAATATGACAAAAATGGTTACAATAAATCAAAAACTACTCCAATTCCAATCCACAGGTATCGATCCGGCTCCACTCCCAATGATGTCTTCCTTGGATCCACCCGCCTGCGCTTCTATACCATTTGAACCAGCAGCAATGGACCGTGCAGGTTCAACATTCTGAGCCGTCTCGCCGAACTTCTGACTCTTCCATTTGGGGTTTCGCACCACATTTTCGTATTCTTCGAGACAACCGTCACATATCTTGGACAAAGTGCCCATACCTCCACCCCCAATGATGAAACTCGCATCGCTGTTTAAATAGAGCCAGTGGGCCAAGTGCTGATGGCAAAAAATGTCACCACAATGTCTGCAGTGATGCTTCCGTTCCCAAAAAGTGAACAATTTGTGGCAATAGCGACAAGAGCTGCGCTTGGAGTCTGACAGCCAATGCTGCTTCGTGGGTGGGGCCGGTGTGTCCAACATGTGCCTCCAGCGACTCTCCATCGACGCGTATTCGCTGTTGGGGAAAAACAGTAATGCGAAGTGACGACGACAGGTATCCACCATGGATGAGTTGTTGGAATGGACGCTGGCCGCCCCCGGGGATGCGCTGTTACCGTGGCGAGAGTTCACCGTCTGGCTGTTTGAGAGGAGAGACAGCTGGGGAGAAGATGGCCTCACCATGTCCTCATTGGTGATATTTGTCTCCGAGACGTCTCGGAGTACGGCTGGCAGGTATAGGGGCTTCTTCGGGTTGCCAATCTGCTTAAAACTGCGTCTCGCAGGTGGGTTCGCTTGATTTGGCGCCTTGGGTTGTTGTATCACATCCAGCGACCCCTTCCTAAACGCCTGCGCTTGCGTGCCACTGGGCTGTTGCGCGTTCCCCTGTGGGAAACAGTCTAAAAACACTTTCTTGTTGCCGAACTTGAGGTGCGTCATGGCCTCCTGATCCTGGGTGCTTTCATCGATGGTCCTGCCATCTCCATCACCGCAGGTCTTTACAGCCCCCCTCGCCACGGAACTTCCTCGGAGGTGCGACAGTTTCTTCAGGGCATTTGTCGTGAGTCTTCTCTGCATAGCCATATCGTCCTCGTCCACTTCTTCGCCTTCCGGCAACACGTTGGACCCGACACCTGTTGCCGGGCCCACATTGTTGTCCCTGCGCTGCTGCTGCTTCTGCTTCTGCTGCTGTCTCAGCTTCACGCTGTTGGCATCCAGGTACAGCCTCTTATCGTCGGTGAAGGGCATTCTGAGCCCAATCTCCAACTCCTCGTCGCTGTTCTTGCCACTGGTCACGCTGTTTGTAATCCCTTTCTTCCTGATGGAAGACATAGCCGGAGACTGTATCTGCTGGTTCATGCTGGCCAAATTTATGCAACTCAAATTTCTATGCTCATCGTTATGCTGTGTCGACTGTGGCTGCGGTTGCGAACCATGCTGGTGGAATGAGATGGCACTCAGCACACTCTGCGCCGAGTGTGTCCTTGCCTTGGGGGGCGCCACCTTCTGCTTCTCAAACGTAATCGTGGAAATGTATTTGGAGTTCCCATTTGAAGAAGAAGAGGAACGCGTAGACTCTGTTTTCACAGGGGAAACCTTGTCGCTGTTATTGTTGTTCGCGGTGGTATCCTCGTCAACCTCCTCCTCCACCTCTTGTATAGCTGGTGCCTTGGCTCGGTAGTGCTGTTGCTGCTGTTGTAGAAACTGCGGCTGAGACCCCAGAAGCGGTGGGACCTGTGGTGGCAGCGTATCACTCGCCTGGCTGTGAATGCTGCTCATTAGGACGATACACTTTTTATCTTCATATAATAATCGCAACAGCCGTATCCGATGGATTCACACGTCCCTGTGAGTAATGATGTATATGTATGAGTAATCGAGTGGCAGTGACTTCTTCTCTCTAGATAACTAACTATTTAACCTCTGGAATAAAATGTTTACTAGGCTCTGCAGGTCTGGAGTCACTTGTTATAATCCGCTCATCGCGATGTTTCTTATCGCTGAATAATGGCGTCTGGTTTCCCTGTGATTGGAAGGAACAGATTGTCAAGGGAGTTTTTTTGATGCCAATTGAGACACTTCGAAACGACTTCCTCTTTGGGACGAGCTTGACAAATGGAGGAAACAAGGCTGAAAGAGAAGAACGAGCGGTGAAGCATATAATACAACGTGCGCGTAGTATTCTAGCAATAAGGAAGGCACCATATAATATTCACAGCTGCCTGAGTCGTCTCCGTGTTGTCCTGAGTACGGATGGACGCTTCGGAGGCGCTTTTGTGCAATTTTAACGAGGCTGGTCTTCTTTTGCTGTAAAAAAAAAAACAAGAAAAGTAGAACAGCGACTGAAAAGTCTCCCATCCTTTCAAGGGCTACCGAATAACTCTCTTGAGTTTCTTGTATTAAGTCCTTTTCATTCAAGGTTCTCCAGGAGTGGGGAGGAAACACTCCTCCGCAATATGAGGTGATGAGCTTTTCATCTCACTTGTTAAAATATGGACCGGTTCCAAGAGGCCCGCGTCCGAAAAAAGCTGGAGTCAGGCAATTGCGCAAACTAGATACATATCCGGCACTAAATTACAAACATTTTTAGTTGGCACAGGCCTACTGGCCCATCACGTAATCCATTTTTGCAATGGGGAAAGCTGTTAAAAAATCCTAAAGATCTTTCTCTAGAAGCCCCCCGCCCCTCGGTCTGTGGTACATGGTCGAGGCATTGTAGCTCTACGTTTCCCAATGGCGGCGTTAAAACGCGGGCCGGCGGATAAACTTACAGGTATCCTAAAATAAGAGCTATACAGACAACAGTTCCATCACCTGCTCATTGAAGAATTGCACTCAAAATATTGTTAAGCCATCTTAATTTTCAAATCCCGGCCCTCTTGGCTCCTGGTCAGGACCCGCCTTTCCGTCTGGCTAATGTGCTCCACTTAGTTCTGTTTATTCATGCCGTATATTTACATAGCTTTGCGCATCTGTCGGCTCTTTCAAGATTGCATATCAAGCAGATTACGCTGTATTACTACTACTATTGGCAGCTTGTACGAAATACCCCGGTTAATTCGGACATGTCAAAGATCACGATCAACGAGCGGATGCCCTCACAGCGTATACTGCTTTCAGACATTGATTTCCTAGTTTGGAATAATTTCCGTAGTTGGATGGCACAGGCGACAACGCATAAACTTTTCCAAGATTGACAAAAAGTATACCGTGTATTGAGTCTAAACAAGTTTAACATGTTTCGAGACCGTTACAACTATCCAAAGGTTTGATTGGGGATCAATTACTGTTTGGAATTTGCCGTTGGTAGCTTCATTGCATCTCACGATTGTCCAGTCTCAATTCCTTTCAATGAAGGCAAGCACAGAAGCAGGAGGGAGCGGACCTCTTACCCAGGGCCCCAGCCCCTTGGTGATATGGATACAGACGATTTTAACTTTGGCCATTTTTCTAGCCATCTTTGGGGCTGCTATCTCTTCGAGGTTGTTCTCCGTGATAAGGTTTGAATCGATCATCCACGAATTTGATCCCTGGTTCAATTTCAGGGCCACGAAATACCTGGTCACCCACTCGTTTCTAGAGTTCTTGAACTGGTTCGATGATAGGACGTGGTATCCGTTGGGCAGAGTCACCGGTGGTACGCTTTACCCTGGGCTGATGACCACCAGTGGTGCCGTATGGCACTTGCTTCGCCATCTCGGGTTGCCCGTGGACATTAGGAATGTTTGTGTTATGTTTGCGCCAGCTTTCTCCGGCGTCACGGCGTGGGCTACGTACAAGTTTACGAAGGAGATCAAGGACAGCAGTGCTGGTCTCTTGGCGGCGGCGTTTATGGCCATTGTGCCCGGTTACATCTCCAGATCCGTAGCCGGCTCGTATGATAACGAAGCCATTGCCATCACACTCTTGATGGTTACTTTCATGTTTTGGATTAAAGCTCAAAAGACTGGTTCCATCTTTTACGCCACTTTGACCGCATTGTTCTATTTCTACATGGTTTCCGCCTGGGGTGGTTACGTCTTTATCACCAATTTGATCCCACTGCACATCTTTGTTTTGATTCTCATGGGGCGTTATGATTCTCGCCTATACTCTGCATACACAACTTGGTACACCATTGGTACGTTAGCATCGATGCAAATTCCTTTTGTCGGGTTCTTGCCCATCAGATCCAACGACCACATGGCCGCTCTGGGTGTATTCGGGCTAATCCAAATCGTGGCATTCGGGCATTATGTTAAGGGTAAGGTTTCTTCGGACAAGTTTAGAATCGTCATGGTGGTCTCCTTGGCACTCATCTTAGCGGTCGGTGTGATGGCACTATTTGCCTTGACGTACTTTGGATTCATTGCCCCTTGGACCGGAAGATTCTACTCCCTCTGGGATACTAACTACGCCAAGATTCATATCCCCATCATCGCCTCCGTGTCGGAGCATCAACCGGTGGCATGGCCAGCTTTCTTCTTCGATACACATTTCCTCATCTGGTTGTTCCCAGCTGGCGTCTTCCTACTATTCATCGAGCTCAAAAACGAACACGTTTTTGTGATCGCTTACTCCGTGCTATGTTCCTATTTCGCCGGTGTCATGATTAGATTGATGTTGACGCTGACCCCCGTAATATGCGTGGCAGCGGCAGTGGCACTTTCCAAGTTGTTCGACGTCTACTTGGATTTTTCTGCCACGCTAAAGGGCAGAAGGTGTAATATCGGGAACTTGTTGTCCCGTGTGCTCGTCTCCTCGACGTTCTTGTTTTACATGGTCTTATTCGTGCAACACTGCACTTGGGTCACCAAAATTGCCTACTCCGCACCTTCAGTTGTTTTGCCCTCTACTACCTACGATGGTCGTACCATTTTGATCGACGACTTCCGTGAAGCTTATTATTGGCTCAGATTGAACACGGAAGAAGACGCCAAAATTGCCTCCTGGTGGGACTACGGTTATCAGATCGGTGGTATGGCCGACAGAACTACACTTGTGGATAACAACACCTGGAACAACACTCATATCGCCATTGTTGGTAAGGCGATGGCCTCCCCTGAATGGAAATCGTACGAAATTCTGAAGGAACTGGATGCGGACTACGTGCTAGTCATGTTCGGCGGTCTGCTAGGTTTTAGCGGTGACGACGTCAACAAATTCCTGTGGATGGTGAGAATCAGTGAAGGCATTTGGCCAGATGAGATCACGGAAAGAAATTATTTTAGTCCCACCGGCGAGTACCGCGTAGATTCAGAAGCCTCGCAAACGATGAAGGAGAGTCTCATGTACAAAATGTCTTACAAAGATTTCCCACAACTCTACGGCGGTCAAGGTATCGACAAAGTGCGTGGTCAAACCATTTTGCCTGATGACGTGGAGCCTCTAGATTATTTCGAGGAAGTATTCACTTCGGAGAACTGGCTCGTGAGAGTTTACCGTCTAAAGGAGGAAGATCCTGAAGGTAGAAGCTTGAAGGAGGCGGGAGAATTCGAAAGAAGCACTGTCAAATCGAACAAAAAAAGGAGTTTCACGAAACCCGAGTTTGATTTGAGAGTCTAAGTTATATCATATATGTATGTTACCGTATAGAACTCATTATTTACTCCTTTTCATGCTCTTTATGCTTAGCACGAACACTAGTATCCTACCCAGCTGAACCGATTCTTCCTCTTTTGCTTGTGCTTATTGTAAAGCGCCACTTCGTCCCTGTAAAGTCGCTGCGTATGACCAGTCAAATTCGTGACCACATTTTCAAAAGTTGTCTTGTCCTTGGCCAGATCATTCTGCCTTTTTTGCAAATCCTGAAATCGTGCCAATAAAAGGTCGATGGATTGGCACAGTTTGTCATGATACTGCTGCAGGTTTTCCACCTCATCAAGCGACAGGGCAAGCAGCTCTGGCACTTCTTCCTCCCTTTGTCTTTCATCTTCCTCTTGCAGGAAAACTGGCCTCAAAGCTGGCGTATATATCAGTCCAAAATGGTCCCTGAGCACCGCCGGAGAGCGTATCTTATCATCATGAAGCATGCTAAGTAGCGCAGCAAAAAAGGTATCGTTCAGAGGTTTGCGCCCTTTCTCTTGGGTCTTACCGCATGTTTTTTCTGGAATCCTGAGAATATGCCAAAGGTTTGATTTTATGCAAGATTTGTCCCATATAAATGGTTTCAGTACGATTCGAAGCAGCACCAGCTGCTCATAAATTACCCTAGGTCTTTCTTCCTGTATCAGACTTTCCAGATTGGAAGGAGCACCGTGAGCAGATTCCTTCGGTATGCTGTCATCGAGTGGCAGTATCTGCTTGAGATATTTGGCTATGTCTGCTGAATTGTCCTGAATTTCATCCCCCTCAATAGAGGCATCTGAGAAGCTACCGAAATCGTCACTGTCGCTATCCGGCTGAGGGGCTTGATCTTTGGGAGGGCTTTCCGGTTCGTTACCACTGTTGCCATTGTCTGCAACGCTGCTCTTAATATCTATGCCATTCCCAACTTCTTTATCACCCTGCTCCACGCTTACCTGTGATCCTTTCCTTTGACTTACCACATGCTGTTGGTGTTGTTCTGATTCCATATGATCGTCTTCACCATCTTTTGTAGCCTCGTCCCTGATTTCATCCGCATTGTTGCTTGATTCAGATTTTGACCCAATTTCTCCATTTTTCTCAGCACTATCAGCATCGTATTGGTTTGGTCCATATCCACAGGTTCTCGCGGTTTCCGCTTCGATCATAATCCACTACTTTGTGGCCAATTGATTCAGTGATCCCGAGGTTTATATGGTTTGGGTCGATATATGGACGAGAAATGTCAATTCATCTTGTCCGAGGAATCCCCGCTTTTCGGACGATAAAACCTGAGGAAATACAAATGCAGATGTGGAAAAGCGAAAAAATCATAAATGTGGCAAATAATATTTGTTTGTTTGACTTTTCTGTCAATTCATTAGCCGTGTCTGAAATATTTATATTTATTCCGTTGTTGCTAGTACACTGTGGATACATGCATGTATGACTTAATTAACCAGGGCGAACTCGTAAATAGTTTATTCAAATTAATTCCAATTCAAAGCAGTTTTCTGCAAAAAGTGTCCCCAGCAAAGGATAATCGAAGACCCTTTTTTTTTGGATAAATGAGAGAATGCGAACAATACTTTGCATAAAAAAATTGTGGTTGTCTCAAAACCGCTAACGGAAACACTAATGTTAAATTTAGCATTTTACATAATTCATTACACATCAACTTGAACTTTCAAGGCACCAAAAAGCTAATGCTGTCTACAAGAATCTACTGGCGCATAGATTCATTGACTCAAAGACTAGCATTTGTTGCGTTATAATGGCGTATTTTTTGAGTCATATGACCTCCAAAAAACTTTGATATCGAGATAACTCCATTTCAACTACAAAATATTTTGTAAAAACATTCTGGAAAAAAATTTTGAGGAACGGATTGCGCATATACCTGTGTGCCTGCTTATGAATTATAACTTGCCTGTTGTTTGAATCAGAACGGGTTGTAAACTATGGTGGAATACGTGATGCTTTACTGTCCAGGGTTAAGTCGACCGAGAAAAGCCAGTGGAGGTCAGTTCATTTTCGACTATTTTAATTTTTGCAATGTTTCTAAGGGAGCACTCTGTAGTAAAATATTTCACGATAGGTTCAATTAGAAAGACAGCACATATATGGCTGAGTGCAGCAAAAAAAAAAAATGCTTGTTTACTATAACCCGATTTAAATTTAAGGCAGGACAGTTTTTTATTCTTACAATTTCTTTAATTAAACATAATCAGCGTATGATGTAATTTATGCAAGTTGTGTCTCGAACGGCCGTTTAAACAATCCGCATTGTTGTCGCTTGCGTCGTCTGCTTATCTCTAAAACAGCAATATATCCGTATCACAAAAGCCTCATATTACATATTGTGACCATAGCAAAATAGATTTCCCGAAATTTGAGTAGGTTTTATTCTTTATTTGTTTTGTTTTATATCATGACTTAACGACGCATGATGTATTTATGATCCTTGCTCAAACAAAAATGCAGACTCATTGATACGTTTTTTAATAAACTTGAAGACGCCGTTTCATAGCACTGCGTGATCGATAACGTAATCAATTATACAGATTTTACGTAAAAAATTTCGTCGCTGGGAGTTAGACAAACAGAGTCTCCCTGTCTCCGTGGACAAAACCCTTTTAAAATTTCACCTTATTTCAAGCGTAACAGGCGCCACGCCAATTCTATCGCAAGAAAACCCCCATAATCTTTGATAAATACGAATGCATACGATCTTGAAGCATTTGCATCAAAATAAAGTGTCCGGTCGTTCGTGTAATAATCACCACGGGAACTGTACAGTCCAGTAACCGTAGGAGTCCGGACAAATCGCGAAATTTATGGCAATAAAGGCAAAACGTTCTTAGAAAACAACAACAACAGATAAATAAATAAATAAACAAACAGATCAAGGAACGAAAAGTGGGACAACGATAGGAGCATGGAGTTACGAAAAGGGTTATTCAATAGGTGCCAGTTGAGAGGCACTCTCTGCAGCCAGAACATTTTTGACATTACAGAAGCCATGGTTTTGTACTCCAAGTTTTGCGGGAATGATTTTTAAGTAATGAATCTGTGGGATATTTACAGCTGATTTCAATTCTGTAGAAGTTAAATACAACTACTGGCGTCTTTTAAAACCGATCGTGATTCTCAATTTTACAACTTTTGGAATCAATATAAGTATACAAGGCTATCATTGTAATGGATTTGGATTCATCATTTGGTGAATTCACAGATGGGAACAGATTCATTGCCCTAGTGGTTTCGGATAACGAAGACGATTATAACTCTTCGACGGATGAAGAAGAGAAGGGCGGGGTGCAAGAGGAGGTGGTCACTCCCCGCGCAAATGGCTCTCCTTCGTTGTTAAACAAGAGATCAGGTTCCAACTCTTTGTCTTCTTCCAAACTGGGCAACGTCATAAGATCACCAGCTACTGCTAAATCGAGGGCAGATGACAAGAAGAGGTGGTCATTTATCTCGAATCATTCTTCATCTTCTTCTAATAACGCTAAGAAGAGATGGTCTACGTTGTCCTCATTTACAGACTCAAAAGACAAAGATAGCTCGGCAAAAGAGGCAAAGGATAAGGAGAAATTTTTGCGCAAAGTCTCCACGCAGGGGTCAGGTTCCATTTCGTCACACAAAAAGATTTCCATCGATCAACATGAGCATACTCCGATGTCCTTGAAGAGATCTTCCACGGGGTCGTCACTCAAACAACTGTTCGGTCTCATTGCGTTGAACGATGAAAGTAATAAAGAGAACCAGCATTATCACCACCACAAGAAGCAGGACAGCTTTAAAGTGCCCACCAAGATACCTAATAGGAGCCAGCCGCTCAATGAAAGACGTAAACCAAACGTAGTAGAGCCCTTTGCGCGTCAAAGGCACTCCATGATTTTGGGGAAAAACGATCTGATGAGACGGCAATCTGAAAAATCCTCATCCCACCAGCATTCACCTTCAATTTCGTCTTTAGCCTCCATCGCTTCAGGCTCGAAATGGAAGTTTTGGAATAGAGGTCGCGATAGGTCTGTATCCAGGTCTACCTCGACACAGTCGCTGGTGATCCAGCCAACAGACCCAACCATGAGGACAAAGAGTTCCTTCTCAGAATTGCACAAATCGATGTATGCGGCCACTAACAACGGCTCTTTTGTGGACGATAACTGTTCCTCCATTATGACCAACAGTTTATCGAAAAGATTGTCATCTTCAAATCTTTCGCTGAGCAACCTCAAGCATCGTTCCTCTCAACCGAGTCTAAAGCATAAATCTTCACAGTCATCCTTGCAAAGATTCAAAACCAGAAGGAAATCAAATAATATGGCCGAAGAAGGTTCCATCTCATCTTCCAGTACGCATGGTCCCAAGATTTCTTTACCAGTAGTCGATCAAGCCTCAAGGGACAAGATAAAGACCAAGTTGGGGGATTCGAATTCGTTGCTCTCTTTAAACTCCTCGCTGCCCATCATGGTAAAGGACTACGACGAAGTCATCTTACAACAGATTCTGAATTATTGCGACGTTAGAGAGGAATTAGCCCCCGACGACGAGTACATACCGCTTTTGCGCGATCCAGTGGCTCTGTCTACACATGTGTGGAGAGCTCGCAGTGAGAGCTCTGCAGTCATTTACAAGAAATTGCCTCTAGGCACTTTAGAAGATGTGACTTATTCGAAATCGATGTGTCTGCACGAATTAAGGATGCTGCGTATTTGTAAAGGCACCACAGGTCTTCCGTACCTTTTAGGATCTTATGTGATCCGAGAGAAATCGAATGATAGGACCACTGCCGCGGAAGACAAATTGTATTTGCTCATAATCCTTCGCGATAGTGGGACTTCGCTAACGGCTATCAAACTTTCCACTTGGCCGCAAGCCCTCAAGATATTTTGGCAAGTGGTTACTACGCTATACGTGGCGGAGACTAAATTTGAATTCGAACATAGAAATCTAAGCCTTGATCACATCCTCGTGGATGCCAATTTGAACGTCACGTTGTGTGATCTCAAGGGCTCAAGAGCATATTGGACTCCCATGAAAGAAGTCCTATTTACTAGGTTGGACCATCCATTGTTTTTCCAAGGAGGCGGAGACTACCAATTTGAAGTTTACAATTTGATGAGGGCTATCTTATCAGAGTCCTCATCTGATAGCTATGAACCAAGGACCAATTTGTTGTGGTTGCATTTCCTATTGGTCAAAATCTTGCAAACTAAACCTTTACTCCACGGTAGGGGTAAAGAGAAATTGGCAGCGCTGGCGCAATTACTCGATCCATGTTCTACTGCAAGACGTAGTATTTTCAAAAGAAATGAAATAGAAGTTAAATCATGCGGTGATCTGCTAAGATTCAAATGATTGCTAGGGTAGGTATATGTTTAGTCTAATTCAATTTTGTCATCGGTAATCTCGTATTGCGAACCTGCAGTAGTGACTTGAGAAGGTTTACTTGTGTTGTCCCCACCTCTAGAGGGCTTCCCCTTTGGTGCTGCCACTGCTGGAGTGAGAAAGAACTGCTTCACTAAGAACTCTATGGTATCCACAGTCTTCTGCAACGCCCAAAGCCAAATTCCTAGAGAAACTTCTACATCTGCAAAGTCAGCGGCATTCAATGATCCCTTTCTAAGGAAGTTCAAGGGGGCCAACGCCAGATACAGCCACCCGCGAGCACACACTCCTCCCATTAGCTTTGGGAATAGATCGGTTCGAGGCAAACAATATACAATGTGACCTCTTTTCCATATTTTTACGATCCAAAATGGTACAGTCAGACCAATCAACTTAGCATTGGAAAAAATTTTCCTAGAAGATGCACTGCTCACCTGCAGCTCCTCACGCAAACTGGCTAACTGCTTATCCAATTCTGACAACTTACGATTATTCTTTGTCCAACGGGCATAATTGTCCTGTGCGGAAATGGAATGGTTCTCCTCTTGTAGTTCGACACGTTGCTGAAGTGTCTCCTGATACCTCTGACTCACATTGCGGGCCTGAGGTGTCAATGACAGCTGTGCAATCCACTTATCGTGAAAACTCGATGTATATTCTAGCAATTTGCTCAAAAAAATAAAGAAAAGACACATGCATACTACCCAGTCGACGGAAGCCATTATAGCCAATCAGTTTAACCCTCGAATGCCCTACTCTTGACCTCTATACACGATACTGGTCCTTTATCTGTTGATGTTTTTTTCTTTCTATCTTCGACTTTTTTTTTTGCTTACATTTTGAAGGTTGCGACACGCAGGGCTTTTCAATCTTTCCAATGAATGGGAGGTCAGAAGTGCTTAATATTTGCGGGAAAAGGTGAATCTCAAAGAGCAGTTGCTTTGTAAGGTTGGTATAGGGCAATGCCACAAGATTTCATTGAGGATCTTCCACATCCAGGATCATCAGAGGACGATAGTGGGACCTATGACGAATGGATTCCATCGTTTTGCTCCAGATACGGCCATGAGTACTTTTGCCAGGTGCCCACAGATTTCATCGAAGATGACTTCAATATGACCTCCTTGTCGCAAGAGGTCCCACACTATAGGAAGGCGCTAGATTTGATATTGGATTTGGAGGCTATGAGTGATGAAGATGATGAGGATGAAGATGCAGATATGGGAACTCAGAATGGTAGTGAGGGCAAGCCTCAACTGGTGAATCGATCGCTGGCGGAACATGCAGCAGAGCAATTGTATGGATTAATCCATGCCCGTTATATATTAACTAAACCTGGCCTACAGGCGATGGCAGAGAAATTCGACCATAAAGAATTTGGAACTTGCCCCCGTTACTACTGTGGAGGGATGCAACTGCTACCATGTGGACTAAGTGACACCATTGGCAAGCATACGGTGCGGCTATACTGCCCCAGCTGCCAGGACCTTTACTTGCCACAATCGTCGCGCCATTTGTGCATGGAAGGTGCATACTGGGGAACAAGTTTCCCAGGCGTGTTTTTGAAGCATTTTGAAGAGTTGGAAGAGTACGTGGAGCGAAAGAATAAAGAAGTATTCGAGCTGAAAGTGTTCGGATTTAGAATCAACGACGCTGCCGTCAGTGGGCCGAGAATGAAATGGCTGAGGCAGTACCCTTCCACACCAGAGGAATGGGAAGAGTTTGCCAAATGCGAGTTTGAAACTCCAGAACTCCCAGAGACAAATGCATAAAAATCGTTCAAAAGACACCACCACCCATCCCCAACTATATAAAGTGTTTTGTTGGAATGTACATATAGCTTTTAATGCGTCAGAGTGACTGGTTTAGCAGGCTGCCACTCTTTGATGGCTTTGGCCAAGTTCACCCAGTATTTCAGTTCCACGGTTAGTCGTGCGGCCTTATCATAGTTGTGAGTTTCATAACACTCTTGCAATTGTGATTCGATACCGTTGATACGATCTTTGTTCTCCCTGTCGATGGCACGCACATCTTCTTCGCTCTGTACATCTTCTAATTGCTCATGCGTATCCAAGACTTTCATGAGCAGACTAGGGTCACCTTGCACTATCTTCTGAGACAGTTGTTCTTCGGTCAAATCCAAATTGTGCATCAACTTTAGCATGTACTGGGATCTCTGCAAGGGCTCTTTCAAAGTATGGTAGGCCTTATTGAGCAGCGAGGAATAGTTTCCATCATTCGCACCGGATTCCTCGGTGATATTTCCTCCCAACATGTCAGGATGGTGCAGTGCTTGTAGGTTACGGTACTCCTTACGCAGCTGCCTCTGGTCAAAGATCCATGCGGGGCTCTTTTTTGGGAAGGTCTTAGGGAATAGTTCATAAAAACTACTTAATAAACGTCTTTGTCTGACCAGGTTCAACATAGTGACTGTTGTGTTGGCACCAAAATTTTGATGTTGATTTACAAGCCCATCTCTCTTCTCATTTTAAGGTTCCCGGAGTTTAAAGGTGAAAAATTCACTGAACGGGGGGGGCCTTTGAGAGAGAGTATCCCAGGGTGGAAACTCAACGGAATAAGACTACTGGGAAATAAACTGTTGTGATTTAATGACGGAACGATTTATCATTTCAGAGCCTTATTATTTCACTGAACCTACATCTCACTGTGGTTATTGCAAAGGCAAGAAATCTGAGCGGGGAGACAAATTCGCTATTCAATCGTGGTACGAGAGCCATGCTGAGGCCCATGATGATGCAGACGTGGCGAATTGTACCATGGGAGTCCAAGCGGAACTAATCTCCGTCGAGATGTATGATCAATTGTGCAATATGGGTTTTAGAAGATCTGGACGGTTTCTTTACAAGCCTGACCTATTGAGGAATTGTTGCCGCATGTACACCATTCGTACCACAGCAGGACAGGTGCGCATCTCCAAGGATATCAAATCTTGTATCAAAAGGTTTAAAAAGATGGTGTTGCCCGAGCAGCACATTGCGGGACGCAAGGGCCCATTCAACTACATGAAAGAAATTATGGATACTGAAAATAGCGCTTCAAGTTTCCACACGAGATTTGAACCAGCTGTCTATTCTGAAGAGAAATATAGGCTTTTTGTGAAGTACCAGGAAAAGGTGCACAATGACTATGGCCATAGTCCGAAGTCGTTTAGAAGGTTTCTGTGCGACGCACCGTTCTCTCCTGAGGTGGTGAAGGGCACTAAGCAGGAATGGGACCAATTGAATGACTGGAAAAACTCCTCGACAGGGTTTTCTAAAAGGCTGGGGCCTGCGCACGAATGTTACTTCCATAAGGATAAACTTATAGCCCTAGCAGTGTTGGACATTTTACCGAGCGCTATATCGTCTGTGTACTTCATATGGGATCCAGATTACCACAAATGGTCTCTGGGGAAATTAAGTGCCTTGAGAGAACTTACAATATGCGACAAGATCGGGCGCAAGTATTATTACATGGGATACTATATCGACGACTGTCCTAAGATGAAGTATAAGAGCCAATATGGAGGAGAACTCATGGATTTATGCAATTTCAAATATGCACCACTTTCCCTCTTGGAGCGTGATATTAAGCATGGCAAATTTTTTGTTTTTTCTGATAAACCTGCTCCATCCGATGAACCTAGCTTAAATGATCGACTAAGTCGACCAGCAACTGCTTGGGAAAATCTTGATAGCCTGCAAAATGTGGCAGAAAATATTTACGGTGTTGATAGCAACTCCTTTGTTAGAGCGGACAAATCTGCCGAAGAGTTGAACAAACAAGGCGTCCCATTCCTTACAGACCCTGTGCACGATATATGCACCGGTGATTTCGACAAGAAAGACATTTACCGTATCCCAAACGTAATCCCAGGCCTTGTGCCTTTGCATGAAATTCTAGAGCTTGTTTCGCAAGGTAAAATCAATTTACTTAACAACAAGCTGTTGTTGTTCGATACAGTAGAGGGCCATATTCGGCTTGTGGCAAACTTTCAAAATGAGTTACCCCAAATCAAAAGAACTATCTGCAATCTAGTTAGATTATTTGGCTTGCAGAACACGATGGATGCCATCCTTATTATATAGTGACGTTCAAACAGGCATTATAACACTTCGATTGCTCATCGTATATCACTTTTGTAGCGACTTCGGGAAGCGATAGTAAAATAAGCGAGCTAACAAGTCAAAGTGATATATCACAGTCGAAGACAGTGAAACAACGTGAGAATTGGTTTAAAGGAGCCCGAGTAAGCTATGGAAATTGCGCAAGTAGTCAAAGTATGTTTCAGTTAGTCTTTTGTTTTTAATTATGGCTTTTTTTTTACTAATAAGTTCGAATTTTTTTTTTTAACAGCTCATCGAAGAACTATACTCTCCCCGACCATCCCAAGAGGTCGGCAAAATCCAACAAAAGTTGCAGCTGATTCAAAGATCAGATAAAGGATTTCTTCTTGCTAATGAACTGCTGGATAACCCCGGCTCTTCACCTAATGTCAAATATTTTGGAGCATTGACCTTGGCTGTCCAGCTGAGTACACATGTGGATTCCTACGAAACGTTGTGGAAGTTGTTTAAGGCCAATTTGCTACATCTAACGAAGTTTTCGATCCAATATTTAAAGGATTCGATCACTTCTGCACCTTCACTAATCACCATTAAAAAGCTCATGTCAAATTTGTCGTTGATTTTTACCAATATTAATGAGTTAGGGAATCTAGAAACTAGCGGGACAACGGTTACCCATTGGAATAACCCTGTGAGTACTTTGGTTCAATTGCTTTCCCATGGTGAGACGTTTGCCTCTGAAGGTTGGGTGGATACTGCAGAGGCAGATAGGTTGATTCATCAATTGATTAACAGTCCATTGTCTTATAATGATTTGATGCAATTCATTGAATCTTCTGCGGTTTGCAATAAGCTGTTACTTATGTTCACTGAAATTATTGTTGAAGATTTACTAAAATTTCAGTCAAAGAAAAATTCGATGAACAAAGTGTATGAACTTGTTCATGAACATTTGTACATTTCGACCATGGCCTTAATAGATGCTAACCTAGTTGTGTGGGCAGTCTCGGACGATATACTCTACAGTTGTATTAGTGCTTGGATTAACTACATTTCCATGGCAAGGAATGTTTCCCCCCACGGTCGCATGGATTTGAGTGGAATGTTTGACCGCATGATTAATAGAATGTGCCAGTCTTCGCAGGCTTCTGATCAATTTTACCAAGCAGGAAAGATTTTAAGTATTTTTGGCAACGTTTTCGCAAACGATCCCACCCTCATGGGCCATCCACAACGTGATGAACTCGAAGTGATATTTTTGGGGGTTTCTAGATCCACTAATGCCGATGCTTCCAAAAATGCTTGGATGCTGCAATATATGAATTATTTGGTGAGTAATGAAATGACAGATGAGTTGAAAGAGCTCGCGGTGACCGTTGTTGACTTTTTGCAAATCAATACTTTGGACATGTGCAATAAACTCTTTACAGTGATATCTGCGCCAAGTATCGAAAACGAAAATTTACAGGACTGTGTTAAGGTGCTTTTACAATTAACAAATTTTCCCCTTACACCTGTCTTGCAAGAATTTTTTTCAGTTAGAATGGTTGATTTTTGGTTGGATTTAGCAGACTGCTATTCAAATACTTTGGCGGAAACATTAACTGAGCAGGCACCTCAATTGGCCGTAGATATTTTCCAACAAGTGGTTACTATTTACTTGCCCAAAATCAGTCTGCTAAATAAACGAAAAGTAATCGAAAGTGACGACGACGATACATCTATGCATGAATTTGATGATTTTAGATCTGCAATCTCGGATCTGATGGAATCTCTGTGGTCTATCATGGGTAATGATAAATTGACGAATATTCTTATCACAGGGATTGGTGAGAACACTTTCTCTTCAGATGGAGAAGAAAACGTCGACATTTACGAGATAGAGGCAATGTCTTTTTTCCTCAACACGTTGCTAACAGATATGAATTTGGCTGAGAGTCCATGGATATGTGATGTGCTTGACTCTTGTAAATTTTTCGTCAGAAACATCCTTATGCTTTTCCAAGCAGGCTGCGAAAGCCCCGATAATTCTGCGGCGGGAAGAACTCTCAAGCTAGATTTTGTTAGGACAAGTTCAACATTAATAGGTACAATGTCTGGCTATTTCCAACAGTCACCATTGCAACTTAGTGCAGTTGTAGATACACTTTTCCAGGGTCTGGAGAAATGCACTTTTTCTGCTGGTTCGCACGACCAACAATTGAATGGCAGAATCGAAATTATGATTATTAAATCTATCTCTACTTTGTGCGAGACGTGTCGGCACGAGCTGCAGTCATATTTGGAGCAATTTGTCTCTGTCTACAACATAATAATGAGACCGGATGCTAATATTTCCACTTTCGCAAGAGAGAAATTGACGAGGTCTATGGGATATATTATCGAGGGCCGAGTTGAGGGTGGTCCCGAGAAACAGGGAAGTTGTATCTTTGAAGTTGTTAGCACCATTGAAAATAACATCCAGGGGATCTTGAACTCTTCAGAGCCACCTTCCGAGCAACAAAAAAGTTACGTTCACTGTCTGCTGTCTTGCATTGCAGAATTGGGTACTTCGATGGCCCACTCTGCAGAGGTAGAGAATAAAGAGTATTTGCAGAAGTTGAGCGAGTTCCAAAATTTTTGGCGATATGACCCAATGCAAATTTCTTACAAAGTCTTAAACTTGCTTCAAGTGGTCTTATCTAAACCTGCGTACGCAAAAGACATGACTTTCGTTGAAGTGTCGTGCCTCATTCTGGGCAACGCATTGGGATTGGCCGGCGAGGAGTCTCATTTCCTCAAATATTCAATGAATGATATTATGAATTTTTTGCTGAAGCACACCTCTGTCACTGAACTCACTTCGGCATTGCCTTACTACGTGTACTTGTTGGAAAAACTGATCAAAGAGTACAAAGAACAGTTAACTTCTCAGGATTTCGATTTTATCTTCGAGAATTTTTTTTCCAAGCACTATCAATCCGCTATCATTCACGATCCTGATCTCTTACAGGCCACGATAAATTTCGTGAACAGCGTGTTAGATTGTAAGCCGTCTCTCATAGTTCACAGCGCCTCCTGGACCTCGTTCGTCCTGCCTGAATTTGTGAAATTTTTGTCGGCAAAAGAGAAATTTACCATCGTAGCTATCACCAAATTTTGGACCAAAGTCATTAACAACAAAAAATACAAACGCGAAGATTATACAATCACGCAGCAACAAGTTGCATCAATTGGTCAGGACATTGTATTCCAAGCTATATTCGGCCTGTATAACAGCCAAAGGTCGGATCTGAACAGCTACGCGGATTTGTTGAGAACTATGATGGCCAAACTACCGTTGGAAACGCCCAGGTGGCTCATTACCGTGTTGCCCAACATATGTAACAACAACTTGGCCCATGAGAAACTAGTCAGCAAATTGTCAGTCACAAGAGGAGGCAGGGCTACCAACAACATTATTCTTGAGTGGTGGCTCTCATGTAATGCTTTACCTAACCTGTGACGCACTTTAAATAGATATCACTTTTAACCAATTCTTGTGTGTTAACCGTTGGAAAGAGGCCATGGTCCCCCAACTTAGGCCTTCAAAAAAAGTGTTGATAGTTACACCAGTACATCTTTGACGAAAACGGGTGAACTTTGAATCGTAAGGCTTAATTTTGGAAGAAGCTGGGTTCATTAAACATTCCGACTATGATAGGCGGTAGAGGAGTATGAGAGTTGTTAAGTTCCCATGGCTGGCACACAGGGAGGAATGCAGAAAGTATGAGGTTTATACAGCGGATGTGAGTCCAGACGGTAAACGTATGGCTACTGGAGGTCTCGATGGGAAGATTCGAATCTGGTCAGTAGATTCTATTCAGCAGGCTGTGAAGGAAGAAGATTTGAAACATGCAGTAGATGAAGAATTGAAGAGGCCATTGGCAAGTATGAGTAGGCACACAGGATCTGTGACTTGTGTGAAATTCTCACCGGATGGGAAGTATCTTGTCAGCGGTTCCGATGACCGTATACTACTAATATGGGCAAAAGACGAGGAACAAAGAGTTGAGCCCATATTTGGATCAGAATATGAAAAGGAACATTGGATGGTGCGAAGAAGACTAGTAGCCCATGATAACGATATCCAGGACATTTGTTGGGCGCCTGATTCTAGCATATTGGTCACTGTGGGTTTAGATAGGTCTATTATCATTTGGAGTGGTTCCACTTTCGAAAAAATAAGGAGGTTTGATGTCCATCAGTCGCTAGTCAAGGGCGTTGTATTCGACCCAGCGAACAAGTATTTCGCGACAGCCTCTGATGATAGAACTATGAAGGTATTTAGATACCATAAGGCTGGAGAATTGGCATTTACGATTGAGCATGTAGTTACAGAGCCTTTCAAAGGGTCTCCATTAACAACATATTTCAGGAGGCCCTCGTGGTCGCCAGATGGACAGCATATAGCTGTACCCAATGCTACTAATGGGCCTGTCAGTTCTGTGGTTATTGTAAACAGGGCCAACTGGGATACTAATATAAGTTTGATTGGCCATGACGCGCCGACAGAAGTGGCAAGATTTAATCCAAGGTTGTTTGAAGTGCAAGATAGTGAACACTCCAATACAGAGGGAGACGAGAAGCAAAAGAATAAACGTGAAGAGGTTGAATCAATTGTAGCAACTGCCGGCCAGGATAAGTCACTTGCACTGTGGAGCACTATCAAACCCCGCCCCATTTTTGTTGCCTATGACATTTGCCATAAGTCCATAACAGATATGGCATGGACCCCACAGGGCGACACACTTTTCGTCAGTTCGTTGGATAGTTCCATAACAATAATCTTATTCGACAAGGGCGAACTGGGTAAAGCAATACCGTTGGAGAAGAACATAGAGCAGTTGCACAGGTACGGCGTGGACAAGGACTCGCTAGACTTTCCCGAGAGTGTCAAACAGCTCTCCTTAGAAGATGAGGCAAGGAAATGGAGACCTCAACCGAAAGCACCTAGTGGATTTTTAGAGTCAAGAGTGGCAGAGCAAGTCAATAAGACCAAGGAGGTTTCTTATATGGCCAAGAATGAGAACGTTAATATTTTGATACCGAAGCGCAAGAAGAATAGTAAATTGAATCAAACTGTAGTCAAAGACGGACGTAAACGAGTGACTCCTACACTTCTTTCCTCCGGATATTCACCTGTCAAAGAAACTCGCTCATTTGAAAAACCAATAGCGGCTATTGCGAAGCCAAGCACGCCAGCGGCAAAGAAGAAGTCTTCTTCTCTAAGTATGCAAGGAATTGAGGGCAAATTAAGCGTCCAGTCATTTCCCATGCCACGGCTAGGTATCCACACTTTGATTATGGGTATGAAGGAGAGGGACAGGGCCATTTTCTACAAGGATACGGATTCTGCGACACAACCGCAAGCAGATGGTGATGGACTGCCGTCAAGTTTAGAAGGCGGTTTCCAAGCCGCCGATACCGATGTCGACGAAAAAGAGTACGGCATGACTTTGAATGCCAAGTTGACCCAGGATAGGATATGGAGTGATGAACCTAACTCGAGATATTTGGAAGTGCCTGGAATAATACCAGATACCGATGCTGTGCTTTTGGAATGCGGCAGCTTTGATGATTTTTATGTACTGGAAATTCGTAATGGTGTGGAAAGATCTATACAGTTTGATGCGGAGGCACTCCTCGACAACCCAACAAGAATCCTGGGTTACCACAAGGGTCGTCGGAATATTGAGCTATTCATACCAGAGGTCGTTATTTGTGCTGTGGGATCAGTTCCTTGCAAGTCCTGGTGCCTCGCTACTGCAAATGGATCCATTTATTTAATATCCCACAAAGGGCAGTTCCTTTTACCGAAAATAAGTCTAGGCCATAAAGTCATCAAGCTTGTTACAAAAGATGAATATCTGGTAGCTCTCACGGAAAGAGGTCTATTCTTCGTCTGGAATTTGAAAACTCTAAAATTAGTCTACAAAAACATCCCGATTCTTCCAGTGCTCAATGGGGAACCCATTGGGGGGAACAGATTTCGAAGTGCCAAGCGTATCAAGAATTTTACCCTGGGCCCCGAAGCGAAGTCCCTCCTACTTGAAATGACAAATCCGGACTCCGCCTACGAGTGGATTGGCCAGCTAGGCTGTTGGTGTGAGTACGATAAGTCAGGTTGCGGCTTTACCGAATTTGTGGCCTGAAAAATCAGATGTTGCCTTTACTCAATTCATTACTCGTAATAATGTTGTTTTGTACTTTGTTTTTTGACGTTTCGTTATTATCATTCAATATCGCCGGTACCGGCGAGGTATGACTAATTTGAGCGGTAGCGGATATTGGCCGTAACCGGCATGTAAAGGTCCGGATTTGAAAAAGTATTGATAATGGTAAGTATATTTAAGGTCACCGTATTGCAATCACTACTTTGGAGCGCTCATGAAGACTTTTCTCAAGGGTTTTAAATCGTCCAAGAGTAGTTCACTTATTGTTGTTCTTAGCTAAAATGACCGAAGTTGCTTTTAAAGGCCCTAGGACCTTATATGACAAAGTTTTCGATGCCCACGTTGTGAAGAGAGATGATTCTGGTTCCTGTTTGTTATACATTGACAGACACTTGGTTCACGAGGTGACTTCACCTCAGGCTTTCGAAGGCCTGAGAAATGCTGGGAGAAAAGTGAGAAGAAATGATTGCACCTTAGCGACAGTGGATCACAATATTCCTACCATTTCGAGAAAGGGTTTCAAGTCCATAGCTACTTTCATCGACCAAGCGGATTCTCGTTTGCAAGTGCAGACCTTGGAGCAGAATGTAAAGGATTTTGGCGTCACTTACTTTGGTATGGATGAGGCGAGGCAAGGTATAGTGCATGTAATCGGCCCTGAACAAGGTTTCACTCTACCAGGTACTACTGTGGTCTGTGGTGACTCTCACACTTCTACACATGGTGCGTTTGGATCCTTGGCCTTTGGTATTGGTACTTCCGAGGTGGAGCACGTCTTGGCTACTCAAACTATCATTCAGGCTAAATCTAAGAACATGCGAATTATGGTGGAAGGTGACTTATCTCCCGGTATCACTTCTAAAGATTTGATATTGCACATTATTGGTGTTATTGGTACCGCTGGTGGTACTGGTTGTGTGATGGAATTTGCGGGCGAAGCCATTGAGAATTTGTCCATGGAGGCACGTATGTCCATGTGCAACATGGCCATTGAAGCGGGTGCCAGGGCTGGTATGATCAAGCCAGATGAGCACACTTTTAACTACGTCAAGGGTAAACCCTTGGCACCAAAAGATGCTGAATGGAGCAAGGCAATGGCTTACTGGAAAACTTTGCACACGGACGAAGGCGCCAAGTTTGATTATGAGGTGATCATCAAAGCAGCTGACATTGTGCCCACTATAACCTGGGGTACCTCTCCTCAGGATGCCTTGCCTATCACGGCCTGTGTGCCTGACCCATCTGAAGTGGCTGACCCAATCAAGAAGTCTGGTATGGAGAGAGCGTTGTCATACATGGGGTTGGTCCCCAATACTCCTCTGAAGGACATCAAAATTGACAAGGTGTTCATTGGCTCTTGCACCAACTCTCGTATTGAGGATTTACGAAATGCAGCCGCTGTAGTCAAGGGTTACAAAATTGCTGACAATGTAAAGAGAGTATTGGTGGTGCCAGGTTCTGGTCTTATCAAGGCCCAAGCTGAAAGAGAAGGTTTAGATCAAATCTTCAAAGATGCAGGCTTTGAATGGAGAGAGGCTGGCTGTTCCATGTGTTTGGGTATGAATCCAGACATTCTAGACCCAGAGGAACGTTGTGCGTCTACTTCCAACAGGAATTTCGAAGGCCGTCAAGGTGCCAAGTCGCGTACACATTTGATGTCACCAGCTATGGCTGCTGCTGCTGGTATTACAGGTCATTTTTTCGATATTAGGGAATTCGAATATAAGAACGGCGATGCCCCCAAAGTCACTATCGGCCAAGATGAAGAAGACAAACAACTGCAAGATGCAGTTTACGCTCACGAAAACGAAACTATGCAGCCCAGTGATGTAAGTGAAGAAAAAGCGGAAGAAGAGATCGACGACATACCTGTCGACGAGCCCGAGCCTGAGCCAAAAAGTACTAAGAGTAATGGCACTGCTGTCCCAGTAGGTTTGCCCCCATTTTTGACTTTAGAAGGTATTGCGGCACCTCTGGACAAGGCAAACGTTGACACAGATGCCATTATTCCAAAGCAGTTTTTGAAAACAATCAAAAGGACTGGTCTTTCCGCTGGTTTGTTTTACGAATGGAGGTTCGTTAAAGACTCCCAAGGTAAGGATCAGAAAACTGACTTTGTGCTAAACGTTGAGCCTTACACGAACGCGAAGATTTTGGTAGTTACCGGTGACAACTTTGGATGCGGATCGTCTAGAGAGCATGCCCCTTGGGCTCTGAATGACTTTGGCATCAAGTGCATCATTGCTCCTTCTTTTGGTGATATTTTCTACAACAACTCCTTCAAGAATGGTATGCTTCCAATCAGACTAAATCAGCAAGTCATCATGGAGAAATTACTTCCTCTAGCCAAGGCAGGCAAACATTTAGTGGTTGATCTTCCAAAGCAGCAAATATTGTCCTCTGACGGTACTGTGCTAGTAGACCACTTTGAAGTTGAAGAATTCAGAAAGCACTGTTTGGTGAATGGCTTGGATGACATTGGTTTGACCTTGCAAAATGAAGACTACATTGTGAAATACGAAGCCCTTCGTAGGGATAAATACTCTTTCTTAGAGGGTGGTTCTAGACTAATAAAACCTGTGAGGGGTACTAAAAAGAGTCCATTTGGAGTCACTGCTCAAGAGTGGTGATTTGTCTTCTTTAGTATCATAGAGACACTCATAGAGACACTCATAGAGACACTCATTCATTGGATACTTGAAAAGATGTTATATGCGAATTATTAATATTTGTTTGCATCTTGAATATTTATTATTTACTATTTATTATTTATTTTGTTTTTATCGTTTATTTCTCTTAGTCTGTTTTTTATCTGTTACTTCGACTATTATTCACATTGGCCGTTTTCGCTCAGCTTGAGATGCAAACTCATTGTTTCTTATACAATATGCCAATAGATGATTAGGTATATATTAGAATTCAATATCTTTCGCCACTCACGGCGGCTCCACGATTTTGGCGACGGACTACACCTAAACAGAAAGAAACGTTTTCATCTAATTATACACCAATATTTTCACATTAAAAACCAAATGGGTTGTCAGCCGTTGCGTTAAATAGATTAGCTTGCTTAGGCTGTTGTTGCTGTGATTGTTGAGACTGTTGTGGCCCGTTACCAAATCCAAAACCAGTTGGTTGTGACTGCAAGGGAGCTTGCGAAAAAGACATGTTTTGCATTCCCTGGGTCGCATTATCGACAGCGGAATTAAACGATGTGTTAGGGAATGACTGTTGCATTGGCCCACCAGTGAACTGATTCTGGGGGCCAAGTTGATTATTTTGTTGGAAGCCACCTGTCATTTGGGAACTCTGTGGCGCCATGCCAGAAAATCCATTACTAGTCTGCATTTGCATTGAGGCGCCTGGATTACTAAAAGAGTTCTGTTGGAATGCGCCTGCGGTTTGAGGGCCGCCAAAGCTAGTCTGCGGCATCATGTTTGCACCACCGGTCATGTTAGCGCCGCCGAAACTTGCCTGTGGCATCATGTTAGCACCTCCGGTCATGTTAGCCCCACCGAAACTTGCCTGTGGCATCATGTTGGCACCGCCGGTCATATTAGAGCCACCGAAACTTGCCTGTGGCATCATGTTAGCACCACCGGTCATGTTAGCGCCGCCGAAATTTGCCTGTGGCATCATGTTGGCACCACCAGTAACATTAGTGCCAAAACTTGTTTGAGGCATCATGTTGACACCTCCGTTCATACCTGGACCACCATAGCTCGTCTGTGGCATCAAGTTAGCTCCCCCGGTGACATTAGCGCCAAAGCTCGTTTGGGGAATCAAATGAGCACCGCCGGTCATTTGGGGACCGGCAAAGCTAGTTTGCGGCATCATGCTGGGACCGCCGAAGCTTGTTTGGGGCATTGTACTGGCATTCCCAGTGAAATTAGCACCAATGTTTGCCTGGGGCATTGTACCCGTTCTTTGCAAAGGTACAAGATTTCTGGTCAGTTGATTTGCCAGGATACCTGTCCTCTGAGCTGGCATAGCTCCTCCAGTGATCTGCATTGGAACAGTGTTCCCAACGCCTTGAATTGGTAGTAAACCACCACCAGTTTTCTGGACTGGTAGCACTGAACCAAACCGAGGAAGCGCGCTGCCAGTCCCCTGCATCGGCATATTAACACCCATGGGCTGATTGCCAAATGTAGTTTGTGGAATCACGCCGGCAGCAGCAGTAGCTGGAAACATCGAGTTCGTCCGCTGTTGTTGCAAACCACTTTCGATACCCATGGGCAGCATGCTATTTGTTCTTTGAGGTTGAATCGTGCCCACAGGAAGCATATTGGTCCTTTGAGGTTGAAGCATTGTATTAGTACTTTGTAAGGCACTCCCGGTGCCCATTGGGAGCAGGCCGAAATTCGTTTTCTGAGGTTGCAAAATGTTGCCAGTTGTCTGTAATCCCACGTTTAATAGTCCTGAATTCGTCTGCTGAGGCTGCAAATTCCCGCCGGTGGCTTGTGCACCAAAAGTAGTCTGTGGCATAAACACTCCACCAGTACGTTGCATAGGCATCATACCGCCTGTTGTAACGGGCACCATAATAAAACCTGTGGTCATAGGTAGCATGTTGTTATTACCCGTCTTAAAAGGGTTCATGGGCTGCAAGGTTGTTCCACCAGTTATAGCAGCAGACAATGGAGCAACATTGGTTTCAGCACCTGTTTTGACTGGTTCCAGATCTTTCAAATTAGGTTCTGGAGCAGCAGAAGGTTCCTTCTTCTTTGGTTCTAGTGGGCGTAAATCAATCAAATCTTGCATAGACCCCGTAAACTCCACATTGCTATTTGAAACATCAGCCTCAGCTTTGGCTGCTGGCTTAGCAGTCCAAGTATCATCTTCTGCGCCCTGTCCGACGTAATTTGAAGGAGGGCCAGAAGCCAATGGGGCCGCAGCCACTGCGGTCGCCGCCAAGGGCGTTGGGGCCGCAGTGACCCCTGGAGTAGTACCAGCAACAACATTCTGTGGCAGCAAGTTCTGTGTCAAAGGTAGAGTACCTTGGCCACTTGTGTTGGTCACTTTCAAAGATCCATCTGGTTCCGAGAACATACCACCGGTCTCTTGGCCCTGAGGCAATTGAGGTTCTCTGTTGAACTTGTTGTTCAAATATTTCGTGACCCTAACGATGTCCCCCTCACGCAATCCCAAAGTTCTCATCATTGGCTCGCTGATGTCTTTCATCATATCTTCAGAAAGGTGCTCTTTTTCGAAATTGATGGTATATCTTTGACAATTGCTGACATCCACACCGCAGTTGAGAAAGAACTCGAACCAGTCGTACTGCGGCTGGTAGTTCAGCGGTACGGTATTGGCACCACCAGTGGATTGCGGACGTGGAGGTTTGGGCGGCGCTTGCTGGTTTGCCTCACGCAACCTGGCTCTTTCCTCGTCAAGTAGTTCCCTTGCCTTTCTCAATTCTTCTAACTCCTTCTCCCTTAACCACCTTTCATGTTCCTTTTCATCTTGTGCCCTCTGTCTTCTTTTCTTATCGCGGTCAGCCTTGGCGTCTCCGCCTGACGACCCCCTCGACTTGAATTTGCTCAAGCTCATACCTGTAGCACGCTCCACGTAAATTAAATCTTCATCAGAAAGTTTCTCAGCGGCCACGGCAATCTTCACACCGTTAGCCTTGTGCAAATGAATCTTACCCTCGGTGAACCCAATGAATTGGGCCTCGACTTTGAAAGAGCCGGACCTGTCAGCCCATATACGGCTCTTTTTAGAATCTGGAAATTCACTCTTGGAAGTGCTACCAGAAGATTTCCTACCTGACATGGAAGAGGACCTTCTCTTATTCCGCTTGGTTGCCCTCGCTTCGCTCAAACTTTGGGCTTCATCATCTTTCCAACTGCTACCTCTAGCATCGCCTGGTCTTCCCTGCCGAGTTGCCTGCCTAGCGTTGTACTTATCGGTATTACCCGTAATCTTTCTCAGCGACCCAAGGAACCCACCACCACCACCGCTGCTCTTCTCATTGACAGGTTCGATGAATTGCGAAGGTACTACACCTCTCCTGCCGCTGGAAACTAGCTCACACATCCACCAATCTTTGGATTTCTTGTCGTTTAGAATATAGACCATTTCGCCCTGTTTGACGGTGAGTTCGTCCTTAGACTCGGCGTGAAAATCGTAAAGAACCGCGCCTTGCTTCTTAGGTTTGGATGCAGCTTCAATTTCGCGTAAGCCTGGATCACGTTGTGCTCCCTTATACTCTCCAAGGATTGTCATAATTTCTGTGCAGGTGTCGCTGCTACCTGCGTGAAGCTCCAAACTTTTGTAAGGATCGACAAAGTCCAAAAAAATGTGTTTTTTCTCACTATCATAAGAAGTCAGTTTATCAATAGTCCATTCCTCGCTAGCGCCTTTTGAAGGTTCAAAAAATATCTTGTTATTGCCGACAGTCAACTTGCATCTGTGCTTCTTGCGACCATCCACTTCAGAAACGGACCAAGTGTGGTAGTCTGTCTTGATACCTTTATCGTCAAAACTGTCACGACGACTGGCCAAATCGTGTGTGCTCATCCTACGGTCACCGTCTCCATCCCGCCCATAATCGTCGTCCTCAAGATCGCCGCCGGGGCCACCTGTAGAAGTACGCCTAGCGGGCTTGGCAGGTGGCACGTCAGCCAGTTCGTCATTGCTCCTCGATGGCAGCGATGGCTCGTCGCGAGGCCTCGAAGGCAGGGCAGGCTCCTCTTCATCATCTCTGCCAGGCCTCTGGGGCAGTTTCGGAGAATCTACTGCCGCCTTTGGACTGGCCGAAGACGCTCTGTTTGGATGCTGAGGCGGAGGGGGGAATGCCGTTGGGCTCGTTGGAGAAACTATAGGAGCTGCAAGTGGGGCCGGAGCCGGAGCCGCTGCTACCGGAGTCGCTGCCGCTGGTGCCGCTGCTGCTGGTGCCGCTGCTGCTGCTGGTGCCGCCGGGGCCGCGACGGGGAAAGGCTGTGGGGCCACCGGTACGGCGGACGCTCCTCCCGCATCCTCCACGTAGTTCCCTGGGATGAACCCATACGAACCAGAGGTCTTCGATTGGACCAGCAGCCAATCCGGATCCTGGTCATCGAAAACGTCAAACAGCTCGTTCTCATGGAAAGTAATCTCTTCCTGAGGGTTCTGAGTCTCCTCGTAATCGTAAATCGCCTTCACGGCGCCAATTGGTGTTGCCGCTTCCACGTAATTGGAAGGTACTAACCCTGTTGGTTCCTCAGCATCGAGTCCTATAACTCTTTTCTTGACGGTCCACCAGTCGTCCACATTGCTTTTCTCCAGCAAGTACAGCAGATCGTTCTCTCGTAGGGCCAATTCTTCGTCAGTTTGTGGTTCATAGTCGTAAATAGCCTTGACCACCCCTATGAACGTCGTCATATCCAGCTCTCTTCAACTGGAGCTCGAAGCGATATCAGCTGGCTTCTTTTGTTTTTTTATGCCTTGGACCACGTCGTCGCGGAATTCAAAGGTGGAAGTGCACTGCTGTCACAAGTTATACTTTAGCCACAATGGCCACCGCGATATGCTATGGAAGGCTCGACGTTGAGTTGTATCGGACAGCTCTTCTTGCGGGCTTCTGATCAATTGAAGATCCGGCCATGTGGAAAGGGGGCGGGAAACAGAGGTAATCTCGTTATAGTTTTTTTTTCCCCCATTGACGGGTAACCTATTTCGTTCGATCGTACATACAGAGCGATGAGCTCTACGGACTCATAGAAAGGCCTGCTACCGGGGGGACCCACTTAACGAGTCCCCTTCTCCAGGCTGGAATCTCTATTTAGAGCATGCTGAGGCCTCAACTCTTTGCCGGTAAGGGCGCCGCCTCCGAGTCGCTGGACAACGTGCCGCGACTGGCCGCGAAACCCCTCTCAAGATCCTCGTTGAGCTCTGCAAAGAAGCCAAGCTTGAACAACAGTTCAAACAGCACAAAGTATGGTGCCGTCACCAGGCTCTGCACCAGGTTGTCCACGAGGGCCGGCCTGCGGCGCTCGAAATAGCCGTGGCCGATGAATAGAGCCACCCAGCCCAACAGGAACAGTTTAACCTCTGTCGATATCGAAAGCAGAAGACATTCCTTGTCCAACGTCCAGTTAAGCAGCGCGAAGAGCGATGAGGCCAGGAGTCCCGGAAGAACACAGAGCGAAACGTAGTAAAGCGAGCATCCGGCGCTGTAGAGGTGTGCCGCGGTGACTGCGTGGCCCAAATTCCCACGGTGTAATACGCAAATGGCGCTAAAGAGGATAACCGGAACGAATACCATGTGGATGCGGACGTTGGTCCGCTGGTGATGGTAGAGTTTGTACTGCAGCAGCTGGGCGTGCAGACGACTGGCACGGGTGTTCATGGTGTGGTATAGTTTGGATGACAAAAAGGGGGTAACAACCGTCCATGCTGCACCGATGTGCTATGCGTATATATATGTATGATCCTCCTTGTTACCGGTATCCTTTACATGGCGCGGCGCTAGCACTACGGGTAACGGGCATGCTCTTGCGAAATAAAATAGTGTCACAGTAACGCAGAGAGGTAAAGGCATGGTGCCCGTTCTAAGCTTGTTGGCTGCAATGTGCTCATCCAGCTAACCTGTCATCGAACAGCCCATCAGCTCCGCTAGCGGTGTATTCCGTGATGTCGATAGGTGGGTATACCGCTAAAGAGTGCACGGTATTCTTATACGAAGCGGATTTAGCTCAGTCGGGAGAGCGCCAGACTGAAGACAACTTCGGTCAAGTAATCTGGAGGTCCTGTGTTCGATCCACAGAATTCGCATTTTAATTTTTTTCATAAATTATTTGAAATGGATCCTCATGTAGTGTTGAAAAGTTCAGGTTGCTTGAGTATCGGTAAATAATTTAGGTTTTGGCAAAAGAAAAAAAGAGCCCAAGCTCGTGCTGGCACTTGCCAAGGGGAGAGCGTCTGCTTTCAAGCGCCCAGTGAACTGTCCCAAGTGCAAACTGACGGTTGGCGGCGGTAGAACGTACAGGCCAATTCCGAAATATCATCATCACATCTCACGAAACATCGTTTCAACAATAAAGGCCCTTCACATCATATACGTTTTGCCACCTCTACTACCTTAGGGAGAGATCAATTGGAACACCAACCCTCTCAAAGTATTCCACAACATGTCTGGCGCGGCGGCAGCATCTGCTGCGGGTTATGATAGACATATCACGATCTTCTCCCCCGAAGGTCGTCTTTACCAGGTCGAATACGCGTTCAAGGCTACCAACCAGACCAGCATAAACTCTTTGGCCATCAGGGGAGAGAAGTGTTCTGTGATAATAAGTCAGAAAAAAGTCCCCGACAAGCTGCTCGATCCCTCCACCGTTTCGTACATCTTCAGGATCTCTAGGTCGATCGGCATGGTGGCCAATGGCCCCATCCCGGACGCTAGGAATGCGGCCCTGAGGGCAAAGTCTGAGGCAGCGGAGTTCAAGTACAAGTACGGCTACGACATGCCCTGTGACGTCTTGGCGAAACGTATGGCCAATCTGTCGCAGATCTACACGCAGCGGGCGTACATGAGGCCTCTCGGGATCATACAGACCTATGTGGCCGTTGACGAGGAGTTGGGCCCCAGCATTTACAAGACAGACCCTGCAGGTTACTTCGTCGGTTACAAGGCAACGGCTACGGGGCCCAAGCAGCAGGAAATCACCACAAGGCTGGAAAATTATTTTAAGAAAAACTCAGAGCAGAACCGTCTCGAAGAGGCTTCGTGGGAAAAAGTGGTAGAGTTCGGCATCACGCAGTTGACGGATGCCCTGGGCACCGAGTTTTCCAAAAAGGATATAGAAGTCGGCGTGGCTGTTGAGGATGGTTTCTTCACATTGAGTGAGGACCAGATAGAGGAGAGGCTGGTGACCATTGCAGAACAGGATTGAACCGATTTACATAGTGTATTTAGCGCTTATTGTTACAACTGTGCTTCCTCAGACTGTGCATGCGATGTGAACCAGTAAATTTGGCGCCGCATTTCTTGCACACAAGCGACTTGCGCACCGCGGTGGGCGACTGTTCGCTGTCGGCGTTTCCCTGAGTCGCAGCCATGGGCAAGGCCGTAGCACGACGGAAATTGTTCGCCATGAATGCATCGTAAACCTGCAACGCATTTTCGCACTCGAGTGACTTGTGGAAATAATGGGCAAAATCTATGCTGGAAAGGGATTCCAACTGTCTCTTGGGCACATACCCACCTAGGAGGGTGTGGCTCAGGTCGTAATTGGCATTGGAGGCTTCGTCTAAATCCACTTTGCCCCCCAGATACCCGTGGACTGTAACTTTCTTCCTCCTGGTCTCCTCGATGGCAGTATTAGGTATCGGTTGCGCCTGCTTGTCGTATTCCACCTTTACCAGCTCATGAAACTCCTGCGGGTTTAGGACAACTTCTTGAGAGCATTCGAATGCCGCAAGACCGGCTATGACGTCGTAATAGCCCTTTCTCCTGACAGGTTGAGAGTTCATCGGGCGGGTTTTGTTTGTTGTTGCTGTTCGTTTTTTTTTCTTTCAATACTGTGGTGACTCGTGGCGCCAACCGGTTGGCACGATTTCAAAGTATAAGCTATTTGTAAGAGTCACGTGGATTCGATAGTGTTAAATAAGGCTACATAGAAACGTTGAAACTGCCCAGCTGTCCTTTGAATAATAACACGTCCCGCTAAAGTCCTTAAAAAATGAACGGTATGAACATGTAGGGACAGTGCCTGCAGTAGATGTCCCAGTCTTTACCGTACTTCTTCTTACACTTTGTTTGGTCTCTGATTGCCCTGTGGACCAGCACCACGAAGAAGAAAGTAGGGAAAAACCAAGGGAATACGGAGTTGAATCCACACGAGAGGGCCCAGACAACTGATTGGATCCAATCAGCGGTGTAATGGATTTTTCTTGCATATTTGTACCAACCATCGATGAGCAAGTAGGAACCGTTGGAAGTAACCATGTATTTTGGGTTGTCGAGCACTTGGTAGGGCAAAAATGGGAAAGTCTTCCTTACGTGCTTGTCGCCTGCCATTTGCTTTCTGAACGAGTTCTTCTGGCCATTAGTGGTGTCAAAGAAATAGTACGCGGTTAGCAAAGTCGCGTATAGCGCCACGTTGTAGCCCAAGGTCCATTGATAGTCAGAGGGATTGTGGTAGTACAAGTAAAGCGTACAATGGCAGTAAGTGTAGGGAACACCGGCGATATTCCAAAAGATTAACATGAAGCCAAATTTCTCATAGGCCATGTCCCAAGTGGGGACGATAAGTTCTTCACCCTTGGCGCAGGCATTAGCATAAAGCCAGTGGGCCAACAAAACGACACCCAATTGAGGCGTTAGGTATCCGTAAGTCTCGTACTGTTTTAAGCAAGCGCCCAAAGTGATGTAGAATAATGTGAACCAGGGCAAACGGACTTCAAAAAACATTTTGAGATCTAGGATGCCCCAGCGTGGATTCAGAGGTGCCCCCATAAACATGTCGTAAAGTGGGTTACCGGTCATACGGTGATAATCCTTACTCACAAACATGGTCCATAAATATAACCCAAATGCAAAAGAAAATCCAGAGATGACCGCACAAGTCATGATTTGTCCAAAAATATCGATGATCGTGTACAATTTGAATAAACCAGAGACATGAAGGCCTAGAATTAGAAAAGTGGTAGTGTAAAGTGTCCACATCGCATTGCAGTAGTAAGGCAACTGCTTGTTCTTCAAATGGGCCAATGGCTGGCCTTTGGTCCAAACGCCAGGTAAAGTGTAGTAGAAGAAGACTTGGAATGCCCAAAACGTTGCGAATATCGTCCAGGCATACTTAGTGGGTACACCATAATCTAAAAACAGTTGGACAAGATGCCTGATGAATTGACACCACGATTCACCTGGTAGGGGCCACGCGGGGACTCCCTTGTAGAATTCAGCACTGATCCACATGTAGTACATGAGCAAGGGAAATCCAATCATCATGCCAAGGACACCTGGTGTTCCCCCAAACTCGTATTCGATTTCTTCAGGCTTCAGGTACTTCCCCTGGGAAAGGAAGCTTGCTGGAGCATTTTTGCGTTCAAATCCTTCTTTGTTAGAAGCCATTGTCCTTTCACTCACCCGAACAACAGTTCAATTGAGCATGGAAGTCGTACTATGTTGTCGATCGTAGTTTAAATATTCGCATTTGAACGAGCTCGTGCACGAGCTCGAGAAAATAAAAAAGTAAAAAACCGGTAAACATAACTTCTGGGCTCCGCTTAGATCTTAGATCATGAATACGCGTAATAATGTATACTCTGATTGAAAGCCATGTTACACTTTACCGCTTATATAACTCCAGAAGACGGATCTCGAACTTTTAATTGACGCGTCGTCCCCCTCCGATTTCTCATTCTCTCCAGGCGGTTTCCCTGAGATCTCTTGTAGAAAACATCTTGGCATAGCCCCTTCTGTTTGTGAACAGGTTTGCGAAGCATTATCATCTTCCATTTTTTTAGTGCTTTCTGCCTCCATACCAATAAATGACCAAAATGCAGATTTGGCCGTGGAGACTCTGGTTAATACACTTTTTTCTGACTGCTCATCGCTAGCGTTTGATTTTTCGTGCTTCTCCACCTCATCATTTTTCATAACACTCGCACCTTCTATCTTTTGACGCTTCACTTCCCTTTCAGTGGCTCTTTGTAGATAGTACTCCAGGGGGTCAGCGCCAATTGGCGGATTGGGAATACCTTTCATCTTGTGATACATCCTGTAAGCAGCAGAATGCTTATTGGAGTTCTTAATGCAGAATGGCCTCAAAGTTTTAAAATATCCTGGGCCTTTGAATTTGAAATGCTCCTGGAAAATGTCATTCAATTTGGTGATATCATCCTCAGTTGTCTTGGAATCGACCAATGCCCTTGCCACTTCTTGGGTAGCGTACATTGTGGCATTGGCAATACTGCCGTGACTAGCGCAGGGATCCCGCTCAGCGGCTCTGACGCGCGCAAACGCTGCAGCAGTCACGGCGGCTATAAATGCAATCGCTTGGGCTTGAATTCTCACGGATGCTATGCTAGCCGTTTTTTCAGCGGCCATGCTTATAGCATGCCGAGCCTTTATGATGCGAGTAGTTACTTTTGACTGTCTGATTTCTAAAATTGAAGATGACCCTTCCTCAGCGGCTGCCTCATTTAACCATCTCCTAAAATGATGTCTAGGTAATCTTTTAAAAATAACGCTCTCCTCGTAGTCCTTGGGATTAAACTTTTGAGTGTTGTCGCTGCTGCTGCTGGCGCAGACTGTTTCCGAGTCAACTTTGGTGCTCCTCGATGAAGTAATACTACAATAATCGGATTTTCTGTCTTCCAGCAAATCAATGTATAATTTCTTGCTATTCTTTTTGTTACGCCAAAATCGAAATTTATGGTGTGTGGTACTCTCTTGATACCCATCGTTATCTTCATGTGATTTTCTAGTGAATTTTATGTCATCTTCCTCATTTCCGTTGACAAACGAACGAATTGCGACATTTCTATGGAAATGCCCCGATAATTTTGATTTTAAGCGACCTCTTTTGCCGTTCAATTTGAATATTTGAGGATTATTGGAATTGCTGGTTGGTATTCTCGATCCATTAAAAATTTTTAACGAGGCATTGGCGGCGAATTCAGAGTGCGAATCCACTGCATATTCGGGAACCATTTTTTAAGTCGGAAACTTGCCAGGAAGAAATTGGTGTTGAAACTCAAGGATTTTTTTTTTGACTAGGCTTGGAACAAAAACTCTAGGAAATAACTGTAAAAAATAATCCAGATTTGCGTTAAGACGATCGGAAAAAATAAAAAAGAGTGTCGGCGGTTGTACAAAAATCGAATTCTGGTTACAAAACTGAGAAAAAATTCGTACTGCCAAATCCCGGCCAGTTTAAAATAAATAAATCGATACTATATAACAATATATTAAAATAAAATAGGGTCCCTAGTAAAAAATAATGCTGTGCAGAAATTTTTGAATTCTATGCTGATTTCGCGAAACGTCGTATTCATTTTCAAGGAGGGCGTAGAAATCAGCCGGTCCCAAGAAGAAGTTTGAAAGTCCTCAGTGGATTTCCACTAATTTTTTCAATCATTTTTCCTCTCCGTTTTTAATTTCTTATTGCTATATTTCTTCCAAAGCTAATGCAAACAACTTCAGAAATTTAGAAGTTCGATCCCAGCAGTATCAATAATAGGCTCAGAAGCTTAGCGTGGCCAAGAAAAATCTATCCAAAAGTGCCAATTTATTTCGCATTTCATCTTAAATGTTTTCATCGAAAGGCCGGGTATGGTCTGCCAAGATGCCATATTATAAGTCAGCGCAAGAAATTGCAAAGTTCATAATAACAAAATATAAAGAAAGCAAGTGAATAATTTCTAAAACGAGGCCTATTGCGGATCGTTTAAATGGGCGGACGAGTCTATCAGCATTATTTGATCGGACTGCTTCTAGTATGGAGTCTGGTAAAGTAAAAAAGCAGAGAAGTAAGGTTAACAGGGCTTGCGACAATTGTCGTAGACGCAAGATCAAGTGCACTGGGAAGTTCCCCTGCAGTAACTGTGACGCTTACCAGTGCCAGTGTGTTTTTTCAAATGGTCATATTTCTGCGAATGGCAACCTGAGGATTTCAAGTGCAGACGGTGGCGAAAGGCCATTTCCCACAAGTGACGACAGTGCCGGAGTTCCAAATTCAGTGCAATCTTCTAATGGTGTTGACAGCATTTCCTCAATGGTTGCTCAAGGAATTACTCCTTCTGAGCCGCAGTACGGTTCTTCTGCACTGGTTCCACCAGATTCAACTAATGTTGATCTGGCCTCCCTGCCATTGATCGAACTTAACCCTGAGCAGAAAGGTCTTTACAAGAATGACATTGAGTTTCAAAAACAGGCTTTGAATTTGCAGCATGCCTTAAAATATCTCAAGGCCATCCCAAATCCCAATGAGCACGTTTCAGAAGTTATCAATAGCATCAACGCTCAGATAGACAGTTTGATCAATGATTGGGAACCAGAGTACGACATGGAGCATAGAAACTTTTCGAAAACTGGCCCTGAGGGCATTAAGTCGCTAGAAACTCGTCTGATGATGAACAAATATACAGACCAAGTGGCTCTGACGGGTTTCGCAGTATGGACAGATTATAGCAAGGTTGAAAAGGGGAATATTGCAGGTTCTTCCTTTCTGCTCAATCAACCGTTAGTCGATGACGTTTTTGGGCTTTATTCGCCAGTGCAGGCGTTGTCGTTGCGAGGTATTGGGCATTTGTTTCAAGGATGCATCAAAATGGCTAAATCTTCGGAGAAGATTCTGCAAGTAAAGGAGAACCTTTATTTACTATTGCGTTTTTTCGATATCACCATAGATCACATTAATCAGAGCTGTATTTCAATTGCAAACCCCTTGGAAAGTTACTTACAAAGAAAAAACTTATTAGATTTAAGTTCCAACACCGATTTATCTGTCAACCGTAGTAGTGGTGCCAACAGTAAGGAATTAATTCGGATTCTCATCAATCGTCTGCCGCAACCTTTTTTACAGAATGTGACCTCTGTCAGTACCCAGCAACTTTTGGATACCATGTACGAAGACTTCTACATGTTTCGCCTCGTTTTGAAAATGTACGATGACCATAAGAAGGGCTTTGAGTCTTTAATGATCAAGATAACGGCCAATTCAGGGACCTCTGTTATACTTGCCCCAAAGTTTTCAGCCGCCGACATCCAAGATTTTATATGTTATTGCGAAGAAGAGGAATTATTATTGGCACTATGTTACACTTATTACAACTCTACGTTGTATCATTTTGATGAATTTTCAAAAAGCCTGGAGTATTTTGAACTTTTACTTTCATTATTGAATCAACAGTTATGGCTTGAAGAAAAATATGGATTTCAAAAAGTTCTAGAAGTTGCAATCAGTTACGCTGTTAGTATGGGTCTTTCACGTTGGGAATTTTACGTCGGGCTGGACGAAGTGACTGCAGAAAGAAGACGGGAATGCTGGTGGAAACTTTACTGCAGAGAAAAGCAATTTATTTTCCATATGGGTTATCTTTCTTCAATAAATGACAGTAAGATGAATTGCCTTTTGCCCAGAGTTTTCAGAGATGCAGGTTTTTCGGATCACAGAAGTTTTGTCTCAAAAGTACATTTGATTGGTGAGAGCACGGCTTTTCTTAACATGACAATTACTGATCTTGCCTTTTACGGGGAATGTGCCGTTTCTCAAGTGATAAGTCATTTTTATTCGGAAACACTTTACAGTGAGCGTTTTACTTCAATTAAAAACACGGCGAAACCACCCTTTGTCAAATTCCTCTTGTTAGAAGAAATTTTGAACGATATGGATAGTTTGAATTTGAAGTTAGACGCTATTAAGAAGCAAACTATTAGGCTTCACCGTATTGCTTATTCGTATGACAGTTCGAATGATGGTTCGATCTCCAAAGAGGACCGTGCTTTGGCGATTAGGCAAGTGTTGTTGCAAGGCTGTCTCTTCTTTTGTGTGTCAAGTGCAGTGAATAATCTTGTTACTAGGCTAAAATTTTATCCAAGGCAGGCACACGTACAAGCTAGTCAAAACAGGTTCAACCATATTTTCCACGAAGAGTACACGCAAATGACCAAACTTCTATTATCTTTAGATGATGACTATACTGTGAGTCGTGCTTTTACGATGTACGGGTATGTCTACTTGATGGTTGTGTCTGGTTCTTTCTCAGGTTGTCATTTTGAGCCTACAGTAGAAGAAGTGGTCATGTCTCTGAGATTGGTAAGGAGGGTTCGGGAAATTAGCATATACCGTGAAAACGAAGATAACGAAATCGTTACAAACAGCATGGTTTACAGAGATTTCCGCCGCCTGGGTAGTTTTGTGAGCGTGCTAACCAACAGTCTGCTTCAATCTTTCATGCTTCATCATGACATTACAAAGAATGAACTCTTCAAAACTTTGGCAAAAGCTGCTCCTGATATTGCTGATTTACCGCCCCTAATCCTGAATCCGAAATCTGAACTTTACAAACACTTAATGGGACCAGTTCAGGAGTCAGGAGTTCATTTGAATGTGAAGAGAATGTTAGGCAAAGCGCAAAAGCTTCCCAACCGGAAAAGTGGATACCCAAAGACTGCGGATCAATTAATATCATCCAATGCAGGAACTTTACCGAAATTCGATTCCTTCCCTCTATCCCAGTCAGATGTACCAATGCCGCACAATTCGATGGATTGCCCAAAATTCGCACAGGCATCTATGAAAAATTTGACAAGTCAGACTGCGATCCCAATCAACGGATTTCTCAACGATGATAATCCGAAATCACCAACCGTGCTTAGTGGTTGTGAACAGAATTTGCAGCAGGACCAAATGGGCCCAGATCCTTGCTTCGGTGGCGAAGATAATAGCAAATTCAGTTTGGGAACCTTAGACGAGTTTGTGCATAAGGGTGATCTTAACGATTTGTACAATACTTTATGGAGTGATCTTTACTCGGACGAGTTGGGGCAATCCATCTTAGCATTCAATAACAACTTAACGCCGCGATTTGACGAAGGACAAAATCATTAGGATTTTTGTAATAAGCTATAATTATATATTGAAGACATGCACATACAAAGGGAAGCAGAACCCATTCCTTTTTCTGCCCAGATTCCACTCTAATAGAACAAGAATAGTGGAAACTTCTATGTTTAACTAGTATTTGAGTGAACAAAAAAGCGATCAGACATAGCTACAATCATACATTGTGGTTTTATATTCAATTTTGATTTCCACTCAACCTGTCTTTCCTATCTCTTTCAAATCAAAAAAGGAAGCAGAAGAAAGAAAAAGAATCCATATCACTCCATCTGTAGTATCCCCATGATCTTTCTACCATGTGGAGTATTCTTGATGGACCCAACCATTAAGGGCCTAACAATGTCAGCCAAATTCTTGTACAAATATTCGTTATTCTCATGAGAAACATCCAAGGCAGTCTGCAAGACATAGTTACCGTAACCATCGTTCAAAAGAGACTGCACATTTGGTTCACCTCTGTTTTTCATAATTTCCAAAATTATAGTCTCGGAAACGACACGAGTTCTTATGATTTTTTCAATCACATTGGAACCAAATTTGTGCAAAGAAAGTTCAACTGCTTTGGGTTTCAATAAATGGACGATTTTGTAAGTGTAGTCATACACGTCCTGCTCGGTCTCCTTAGTAATAATGTACTGGACAACGTAGTTACCAAAAGGATCCAAAGTTAAATGATCTACATGTTTCAACAGTACATCGCACAATGCTCGGCACTGTGACCTCGTACCATGGTCCAAACAGCGTTGCAAGACACAACATCCATGTCTATGGGTAGCAATCTCTGTACAATTTCCACAAGCGGCATCAAAGATGAATTGAACGTCCTTGGATTGTAATTTTTGTAGGCATTTTTGGACAATGTGATTACCGTTCAAATCTTTACTCAATTCTACAATGGATCCATTCAAGGAGTCTACCACAATTTGGGCCTCCTCGCTGGTACTGACACATTCGACCAATTTTTGTAAAGCTCTTGTACCGTGTGGGTTAGAAGCTATACTAACGAAGTGCGGAGAGGCAGTTCTGGCCAAAAATTTCCTCTGGTCAATGGTAACCTTTTCCAGCAGTTTTTGAACCAAGTAATTGCCAAAGGAATCAGTCATCAGCTCCACGGTATGATCTCTGGTTTCATCGAAAATGACATCCGCAGCTTTGGGGCCCAACACATCGAGTTGCATCTGTAGGAAACGGCACCCATGTTGGTCCTTACAGAGCGAATAGATGTTGCCAATGAATTGATCTAAAGTGGCATTGGAGTAACGAGAATTTTCCTCTAATTTACGTTGGTGGTTTTCATGGGAATTGACCCCACCGTAGTAGTGGTGAGAGAAATTTTTACTGTGTTTCCCCCTACCGTTGCCAGTGTGAGTCGATCTATTGCCTCTGTTGTTAGAGTTATGACGACGTCCCTGTATGTTGGCATTACTGTTGGCCTGGCCCATGGCAGGATTGGGCCCCATTACATGCATTTGCTCTGGGGGGACAGCATGAGGATGAGAAACCATGCCAAATGGATGGCCTCCGTACATCCACGGGGGTGGAGTACCGGCACCTTGTTGGTGTAAACCCATAGGTACCGTTTGAGGAGGTGGTTGCATGGTACCAGAGAGGGGGTCGCCCGCCGCGCCGAATTGTTCTGGAACGGGATCTGTAACCATCAATGGATCCACAGTCGGGTCGCCTGGTACGGGTGGGGCTTGCAAAGGAGAATGGGCTACCGCCATAGACGAATTTGGTTGCAACGACGTGTTTGCAGTACCCATTACAGGCGAGAAAGATTGGAAAGGTGAGGTGAAACCATAAGCACCAGCAGGGAATGGAGATGGGATGCCATATGCGTGGTGACCGGATCCCGGTGTGTGGTGGCCTGACAATATGGGGTTTGGTTGTAGCAGCGGCCCGCCATAGGGATATGCGGCGGCAAAGGTCTTGGGGTTTGGCTCTGCGTCGTGTTCATTGCCGTTTCCTTCATTGGGCATCGTAATGTTGCCCTCTTGTTTGGAGCTGAACATTTTGTCCATATGTACAGATTGCCTTCTAGTGGCCGCGGAAGGGGCAACGCCGGCAGTCTTCTGCGACCCCGCCACCATGCTTTCAGCTGCAGAGAGCCCCGCATCGTTGTCCGTGTTAGTGATCAATTCGCTAGGTGACAATGCATGGAAGGTCTGTCTTCTAAAGGTGATATTATTCCCACCCACGGTCTTTTGTGGGAGACCATCTTCCAATGCGGAAGAATCTTCGATGGCGGCACCCAAAGGTGCTCCGTTCCACAATGGGTCAATCTGTGTCGCAGTGTTAGCGTTGGCGTTGGCGCTGCCATTGGCATTGGCATTAGATTTGGCGTTGGCATTGGCATTGGCATTTGCACCAGCGCCGAAACCTGATGACAGCCCAGCGGGACCTGCAAACATGGAGGCATCCTTGGAGTTGTTGAAAAGCACGGGACCTGCGGCTCCTGACGCACCAGGTGCCCCGGTCCCGGTCGTAGGAGCCGTCGCCATCATCGCTGCTGTCGGAGGAGGTGGTGGCGAATCCTTGAACTCTGAAGGTGGGAAAAACCCCGTGTGGTGAGGAATTGCCATCATCTGAGAGAAAGGTATGAACCCCATACCGATCATCTGAGGGTGCGGTGGAAACATGTGAGATGGGGGTAACATGGGGTCCGTCTGGGGTTCCACTTGGGAAACTGAGTTGATCGATTCGGGATCTACATCTGCATGTGGTGCGCTCTGATCCAATTCCTCCAGATGCAACTGTCCCAACGCACTGTTCAAGGATTCGCTAACTAGTGGATCCGCGCCGGGGAAATCTTGAGCCTTCTCTTCACCGGTATCAGTGGACATTATGGTACAATCGACAGGTTCGTGGATGAATGAAAGAAATGTGTATAATGTACAGGGAGGGGGGGGGTGGGGACCTCAGGGACGAAATTCGCTAATGCACAGGTTGAGGCCAATCAAACAACTAAAATACAGCAATACTAATGTACAGATTTCAACGAAAACGTTGGAATTGCGGGGGGTGGGCGCGCGGGAAGGGAAGCGGTGGTTATTAAGTATTTGGGGGGATGGGGTGGTTCCCAATGGTGAAAATATCGATATACACACTGTAGTTTTAATTTTTTTTGTTATGGTGAACAAAAGTGGCAAGACAAAAAAATGTTGGACAAAGGTGTTTAAGGTTTGGATTTTTTTTTTCTTTCTTTCTTTCTTCCCGCATCATCATCATCGACTTTTCTGACATCCGTCCCGGACGATAATCGACCGATCCAGTGAGTCAGTCAGGGATTACGTTAAATAAATAGATTAATAGAATTTTTTTACCATAATTATTATTATTATTAATCGGCTAAATTAGTTTGTGTGTGTGTGTGTGTGTGTGTGTGTGTGTGTGCAGATATACAAAAATTAAAACAAATGTAGGCTAAAAGTTTCTGTGCATTAGGAAAGAAAGAAATAAATTAAAGGTAAAGTTTGCGACTGTGTGTGTGTGTGTGTGTATATTTTTTGTGCGCGCACTTCAATTCCTCAAATCAAGTTCCAAAATGAATAAAAACCTCTCAAAACTATTGCGGGTACCAGCGTAATATAGTGTGCGTGCCTCTGTATGGAATTTTTTTTATTAAGTTTCCAAAAGTAAACGAAAATAAGAAGAAAGTGAGAAGTACGGGGAGAATTATCTGTTGTTCGCAATAACCAGTGGAATCCAAAAAAAGAAAAAGATTGAAATTTGGAAGAAAGGAAAATTGTGTGTGTGTGTGTGTAAATTTTCCTTTCTTCCATCTTTCTTTCGTCTCCATTCTTTGGATAAAAACCACCAACTACGGTTCGTTCGTTCGTTCCTCTCCCCCCATACTCCAGCAACGTGACTTCTCTTGGGTTCACAATATCAACTCAAAGTTAATATTACAACAAAAAAAGGATAACGTGGTATCAGACAAAAAAGAAACAGGAAAAAAAAAAAGATTAGAGATTAAGGTGTCTAGTTTTCCTTTTCGTGCTGAGTGGACACCCTTTGCATGGCAGCCAAAAAGTCCTCCACAGATCTGCTGGATTTGTCCTCCTTCATTGGCTTACCGTTCATAAATCTGTCAAAGGCGACAGACTCAGACATCAGGTAGTAGGCACCACCCAGGCAGCAGAAGACACCAATGGACCAGATGTAGATACGGACAACGGTAACAATGTCGGTCCAGTTCTGAGACCACCAACCGAATAGGGTAAACATGGTGGCAATCACGTCCACGCAGAAGACGGCACCGGCCAACTGCCACGAGGGAACCGAGGACCAGAAGGGCCCAACGGCTCTGGTACAGAAGATCAGCCAGTTCTCAGTCAAAGAGATCTCCAAGAACAAAACACCATCGATGGAACCAAAATTCTGGATGATACCACCTCTGGGCAAGAACATTGTGGTTAGAGTAATCCATGTACCAATGGCAAGGATAACACCCATAACGATGGACATACCCCATAGTCTGGGTAAGTTCCATTTCACGGGCTTCTGGGAGAAAGGAGCATTGTCGTAGGCAATAGTCAAAGTGGCCACGTCGGCGAAAATGGCGATAAACACAATCAGGTCAATGTCCAAAGAGTGGTTCAAAATGGCAATCCAAAGACCCAAAAAGATCTCCAAGTGCAACGACAGGGCAATACGGTACACCACGTAGGAGTACATTCTGTGGAAAATCTGTCTCGAAGTCTTCAAGGCATCGATGATGGCAGACAGACCGGGGGCCAAAAACACGATATCGGCAGCGGAACGAGCAGCATCGGTAGCACCTTCGACAGCAATACCGGTGTCGGCCTTCTTCAAAGATGGAGCGTCGTTCACACCGTCACCAGTCATGGCAACCAGGTAACCTCTCTTCTGTAGAATGTCCACCACGGCGAACTTGTGCTGAGGGAACACTTCGGCAAACCCATCGGCATTTTCCACAAAGTCAAACAACTCGGAACCGGGCATGGTACCACCACCGCCGAGACCCAATCTCTCAGCGTCGTAGATGTTCGTACCTAGACCCAACTGTCTACAGGTCTCCTTGGCGATACCCACAGCATCACCGGTTAACATCTTAACACGTAGACCCAAGTTTCTGGCCTCATTGATGGTGGCAGCGGTATCGTCTCTTGGGGGGTCCATGCAGGGCATGACACCCAAGATTTCCCAGTGACCTTCACCTCTCTTTCTGGCGACACCAAGGGCTCTGAAACCTCTCGAGGCCAACTCGGCGACTTTGTTCTCGTAGTTCTCGTGCACGTCCTCAGGGATGGGGTGATCCTCCTCGACGGTCTTCAACACGAACAGTGGGGCACCTTTGACACATACAATTCTCTCGCCCTCGGGGGACTCGACAACGGCGGTGACCTTCTTGGAGACAGGGTCAAAGGGGTGGAACTCCAACACTTTGTACTTGGTTAGGGCGTTCTTAGCCTTAGGGTAGCTGATCAAAGATTTCAAAAAGGCTCTGTCGATAGCGTCCAAACCTTTCTTCTTTCTCGAGGCAGCCAAACAGGCAGTCAACATCAAGTCGTCAGCGGAGACACCTTCGACGGTGTAAGGCTCGTGCAACGACAACTTGTTCTTGGTCAAAGTACCGGTCTTGTCCGAACACAGAATTTCGACACCGGCCAACGACTCGATGGCAGACAACTTCTGGACAATGGCCTGTTTTTTGGCCAAATAGGCAGCACCGACGGCCATGGTCGTGGTAACGACAGCGGGCAAACCGACGGGAACACCGACAATGGTGATACCCAAAGTGTATCTCAAGATGGGCACGATACGGTCGGTTCTGTAGAAACAAGCGGTCCAGATCAGCAACAACGTGATAATGACAAGCACCAGCAAGATGATACCGATACCGTTCAACACTTCAGTGAAATGGCCTTGGCCACCAGAGGCGGAGCCCACCAGCGCGGCGGCTCTACCCACAAAGGTGTTGTCACCGGTAGAGGTCACAATCATAAAACCTTCACCTCTCTTCACGGTGGAGGATGAGAATACGTTGTCACCGTAGTGTTTGTCCACGGCAAGCGACTCACCTGTAATGGAAGACTGGTCAATCTGCAAGAAACAGTCCTCCGTCACCAGACGACCGTCCGCACAGACAACCGTACCGTCCTCCAGCTGCATGATCTCACCGGGCACCACTTCGTTAACGGGCACCTCCTGCACGGTACCGTCTCTAACGACAAAGGCAGAGTTGGCAAGAGTCTTTTTCAACTCCTCCACAATCGAACCGGCCTGGTATTCCTGGATGAAACCCACACCGGCGTTCAGCATCAGCAGACCGCAAATCACACCGAAATCGACCCAGTCGTCCAGACCGGCGGCCAGGATGGCGGCAGCCTCCATCACGAACTGGATAGGTCCGATGAAAAACCCCAGAAACTTCACTATCAAGTTCTCAGACTCCTCGGACATCTGGTTTAAACCGTACTTCTTTCTTCTGCTCGTGACCTCTTCGTTGGTCAAACCGTACGAGGGGTCCGTCTGCAGCAGCTCTTCGGGGATCTTTCTCGCTTCACCGGCGGCAACAGGCGCGTCATCCTCCTCCTCGGCGGCCTCGGCGCCGGGGTTCGACTGTAACTCCTCGATCAACTCGTCGATATCGTCCTCAGACGACGAGTCATCCGTTACCTCTTCCTCCGTCTCTTCCTCCTCAACTTCGTCATCGGGCACCTCCTCTTCCTCCTCCTCGGAGTCGGGCACATGATGAGGTGGCTTCTCAGTGATATGCTCGTCAGACATCTTCAATTCGAGTTAGTAAAACTGAACACTGACGTATACGTGTCGTGCGTGGTGCGAAAGAATGTAAAAAAGCGAGCGTTATCAACCTTCGACACACAACGATATGAAGCAACAAAAAAAAAAACTGTGCACGTACTTTTATAATATATACGCCGACCGCGGGAGATTAAGAATCTGGTTCCGGAATGAGAAGAGGAAGACGGAAAAGCTGCTACCAGTCCAAATACGCCAACCCCTGTCTTTTTATACCCGTCTAGGTCGCACCCACCCTCTCATTCCTTGGCTCCTTCTCCCCTCTTGGGTTGTACCGCACCTTCCCCTCACCGCCCACGGGAACGCCGCAGCATCGCTTGGCGCCCACCGAGTCCCGCACCACCGAGGCAGACCGGTGTGTTTGTTTGTTTACACAGGCGGCGGTTTCCCAGAAGAGCGCCTTTCCCTCTTGGGCTTCCGATAACAGCCATAACAGTTCCGCATGCGCTAGCACATGCTGAAGCGGTGACGCACGCGAGCGGAACACCACAGTGGGAGAGGCTGCCCAACTCGGACATCCGCTCTGCTCCGGCCCAGCCGCGCGTGCAAGGCTCGAGAAACAAATTCACGCACTCGGACACGAGCAGTAAAACCCAAATAGCAGCGGAACGGCGAAACGGCCAAACGGCCAAACGGCGAGAAAGAAAGAAAGAAAGAATAAAAAAAACCGCTCGTTCTGATAAGGGGAGTTTCGGCAATCGAGAGAGACGGTTGGTCGGTTGCCCGCTTGCCCGCTTGCCCGCTTGGTCGGTTGCCCGGTTGGCCTTGACGTATTGTTATCTTGCACGGCCTCTAAGGCGGCGGGTTTTCTGCATGCAGCCCACGCCACCGGAGCTTGCAACTCTCGAGAGCTATAAGAATTGCAGTGCTGTGTGGCGCCGGAATCCCAGGAGAGGAAGAACGCAGGCGAAAAAGAAAGAAAAAACGAAAAAACAAAAAAACAGCCAACCATGCCAGTCGACTACCCCAGAGAGTTCCAAGGTTTTGCCATCAACGACCCAAAGCAGTGGGACGAACCCAAACTGACCAGCTACGAACCCAAGCGGTTTGGTGCACACGACGTCGACATCGAGGTGGAGTGCTGCGGCGTCTGCGCCACAGAGCTGTTCTGTCTCAAGAACCAGTGGTCGAGCGAACCGCTGGCGTGCCTAACGAGCGCGTACGGCCCGAAGACGCAGGTCGTCGGACACGAAGTGGTGGGTCGCGTCGTCGCCGTCGGAGATAAGGTGGAGCTCTGCCGCAAGGGCGACCGCGTGGGTCTGGGAGCGCAGTGCTCGTCGTGCATGGCGTGCCCCCGGTGCCACGGCGGCAACGAGCAGTACTGTTCCGACAGCGTGGCGACGTACTGCTCGCGCTACCAGGACGGGTACGTGTCGCAGGGCGGGTACGCGTCACACGTCAGGGCGCACGAGCAGTTCTGCTTCCCCATCCCTGCGGAGATAGAGTCCGAGTACGTGGCGCCGCTCATGTGTGGCGGGCTCACGGTGTACTCGCCCATCAAGCGCGGGATTGCCGGGATCCGCGACCCGCACGTGGGCGTGGTGGGCATCGGCGGGCTGGGTCACATGGCGATCATGGTGGCCGGGGCGATGGGGGCGCACGTGACGGCGTTTTCGAGGTCTTCGAAGAAGAAGGCCGACGCACTGAAGATGGGGGCCGACGCGTTTGTGGCCACGGGAGAGCAGGAGAACTGGGCCAAGGGGATGCTGGACGGGTTCGACCTGGTGCTGAACTGCGCGTCGTCGACGACGGAGCTGGACCTGGACGCGTTCCTGAGCATTCTGAAGGTCAACAAGAACTTTATCTCGGTGGGGCTGCCCGAGAAGGACGACAAGTTTGTGCTGAGCCCGCTGACGTTCATGGGCAACGGGCCGTGCGTGGGGGTGTCGAAGCTGGGGTCACGTGCCGAGGCGATCGAGCTGTTGGCGCTCGCGGCGAAGCACGGGTTCCGTCCGTGGGTGGAGACGATCAAGGTGTCGGAGGCGGGAGTGCACGAGGGGCTGACGCGGCTGGACGCGGGCGACGTGCGGTACCGGTTCACGCTCGTGGGGTTCCACGAGTTCTTTGGCACGGGCCAGTGAGCGCGTGAGTTATATACGGCCTACGTACGACAGAACCGATGACAGATTTGCGTGGAAGCGGGGGGGGGGGGGGGGGGCTACCCGGTCCGGCCCCCTGCTCGTTTTCAACGTCCGGCGCAACAGCTCTTCACCGGGACCACCACACGCCCGCAACACGCCCGCAACACGCCGCCATGCGCATCACACTCTGCGGCGACACGCCCCTCGTCTTCAACCTCGCCGACGTTCGCCTGCTGCGCGACCACGGCGTCGTCGGCGTACTTTCGGGCACGCTGCCCACGCTTTCGCAGCAGAACGTCTTTGCCTCCGTCCCGCTCCGCCTGGCGCCCGAGGAGGCCCTCTGGCTGCTGCACGACTCTCCGCTAGACGCGACGCTGGTCGCAGCGGGACCCCCTTGGTTCGCGCAGGACGCCCGCAGCGCGCTTAGCCACAGCACGGCCTCGTCCGAGGCTACGCAGCGGTCGCTGGCCGCCCAGCGCGGCCAGCGCCGCGCCCAGCACGCCGAAAAGCTGCAAAAGCTGGGCTTGGCCGCCGAGGGTGCCGCCGCCGCTGCCGCCGCCGAGAGCGCGCTGGACGCCGGGCTGCTCCTGGAGACCCCCAACTGCGCAGCCGCAGGTGCGGCTGCGGCCGCACCTGCGGCCGCCGGCACCCTGGGCTGCCCGGCCCCGCACTACGCCCTCTACCGAGCCCTCCGGCGCCGCGGCCTCGTCGTCGCGCCGGGCGGCCGTTTCGGCGGCAAGTACGTCGTGTACCCGGGAGACCCGCTGCGCTTCCACTCACACGTCGTCGTCAGTGAGCCGCTCGCCCCAGACGCGCCCCTCGACTTCCTGCACGTGGTCGCAGAGGCCCGTCTGGCGACCACCGTCAAGAAAACGTGGGTGGCCAGCTCCGTCGACCGCGACACGGTCCGCTTCTACTCCGTCGAATGGGCAGGCTTCGGCTGACACGCACATACTCTCTCTCTCTCTCTCTCTACGTATGCCAGTATATAACGCATTCACGCTGGGCCGCTACGCGGTGTGCGGACCGCCAGTGGCGCAGCGGGCGACGCGCCAGAGTGGGAGCGGCGTTCTCGCCGGTCTCGTGCTCGCGGGACCGCTGCCACCGCTGCCATTGCCGGCGCCGCTGTCTGTCCAGTGCTAAGCCACTAACTAACACGGTCTACTCAAAGTTGCGCAACTGGCTCCCCTTCTGCCTCTTTTCTTCCAGCCTGGCCGCCCCCCGCCCCCTCCGGTTCCTCCAGCGCTGCAACGCACCGCCTCTTTTATAAGATACCGCGGTCCGTCTCCCATTAAATAGCAGCGCACTCTGCAGTACATTCCACGTCCCCTTTCCAGACGCTTTTCCAGACCCTTGATACAAGACCCTGGAAGACCCTGGAAAGACGTTCTACAGAGACATTACAAAACACAAGGGGGGCGAATCTCACTCAAACACATACCAAGCCCAAGATGGAGTTCCCGCTAACCGCGGACCAGCTGGCAAGCATGTACGAGCCCAAGTCGCTGGCCAAATTTGGTCAGCTCTTCGACAACGACCCCAAATTGCTCTACGAAAAACTGCACACGGACCCCCGCGCAGGTATACAAGAAGAGGAGCAGCAGCAGCAGCAGCAGCAGCAGCAGCAGGACGGCGCAGACGGACGTAACACGGAGCGCTACCGGCAGTACCTCGACAACCGCATCCCGGAGAGGGCGCCCAAGACGTTTTGGGCTCTCGCCTGGGAGGCGTTCAACGACAAGACGATGCTGCTGCTGACGGCGGCTGCCGTGATTTCGTTTTCGTTGGGACTGTACGAGACGCTCACGCAGCCGCCCGAGTACGACCCGGACGGGAACAGGATCCCGCGCGTGGACTGGGTAGAAGGTGTGGCCATCATGCTGGCGGTGGTGGTGGTGGTACTGGTCGGCGCAGTCAACGACTACGAGAAGGAGAAGCAGTTTTTAAAATTGAACCGCAAGAAGGAGGACCGCCAGGTGGTCGTGTACCGCGGCGGCGAGGAGCAGCAGATCTCGGTACACGACCTGCTCGTGGGGGACCTGATGCATCTGCAGACCGGAGAAGTGGTGCCCGCGGACTGTATCCTGGTACAGGGCAGCTGCGAGGCGGACGAGTCCAGCGTGACCGGGGAGACTGACGCAATCGAGGTGGCGCCGCTGGCGCAGGTGTGGCGCAGGTACACGAACGCGCTGCGCGGCAACGGCGGCAACCGCGGCAACCGCGGCAACGAGGCGGATGACGATGACGATGACGATGACGATGACGGCGGTGGCGAAGGCGGCGCGGACTGCATGCTGATCTCGGGTTCGAAGCTGACGTCGGGACTCGGCAGGGCGGTTGTCACCGCGGTGGGCATCCACTCCGTGCACGGCAAGACCATGATGTCGCTCAAGGACGAGGCAGAGAGCACGCCGCTGCAGGAGCGGCTCAGCGAACTCTCCGACAGCATCTCTGTGTTTGGCTGCGCCGCAGCCATCCTCCTCTTCGTGGTGCTGTTTGTGCAGTTCGCACTCGAACTGCGCAAGGGCGGGCGCCTCGCGGACATGCCGGCGGCTAAACGCGGCTCGCATTTTATGGATATCTTTATAACCTCCATCACGGTTATCGTCGTCGCAGTGCCCGAAGGTCTACCGCTGGCGGTGACCCTGGCGCTGGCGTTTGCCACCACGCGGATGACCAAGGACGGCAACCTCGTGCGCGTGCTCAGCGCGTGCGAGACCATGGGCTCGGCCACCGCGGTGTGCTCGGACAAGACCGGCACGCTCACGGAGAACCGCATGACCGTTGTCAGGGGTCTGCTGGGCTCCTCCGAGTTCGACGAGACGGACGAGGACCACGGGGTCACCGCGCAGAGCCTCCTGGACGAAGAAGTGGTGGCGCCAGAGCTGAAGATGGATGTGCTGGCCAATGTCACGCTCAACTCCACCGCTTTCAAGAACAAGAGCTATCACGAGGAAATCCGCCGTTCCGGCCATGAGGACCCCAGCGCCCCGGGGCACGGTCACAGCACCGATAACCCCTTCAACTCCGCGCTGACCCGCGGCAAGTCTCGGCTCGAACAGCTCTGGCACCGTCACCACGGCGGAGACGACCTCGAGACCCCGCAGGTGAACCCCACGGAGGAACCGTTCATCGGATCCAAGACGGAGACCGCCCTGTTGACGATGGCTTGCAACGCGTTCGGACTCGGCGACCTCAAGGAATGGCGCGAAAATGCAAACGGCCATTTCGGCATCACCTCCATCGTCCAGGTGGTGCCCTTCGAGAGCTCCCGCAAGTGGGGCGGCATCGTCGTGAAATACGCGGACAAGCGCGGCTACCGGTTTTTCGTCAAGGGTGCCGCGGAGATCCTGTTTGCAAGATCGTTCTACTGGAGACAATCGGATGGGTCCATCAGGCAGCTCGATGACGCCTCGAGGCAGCGCATCAACGACGAGATCCACGAGTTGGCCTCGGGGGCCCTCAGGGCCATCTCCATCGCTCACGTGGACATCGACTACGAGGGCGCGTGGCCGCCCGCGGAGATGCACGCCCCCGACAAGGAGGACGCGGCTTCCCCGCAGTGGCTCGTGGGGGAACCCGTCGACGCCAACAGCAAGCACGGACTCGTGCTGGACGCAGTGGTCGGTATCCAGGATCCGCTGCGTCATGGTGTGAAGAACTCCATCGAACAGTGCCAGAGCGCCGGGGTCACGGTACGCATGGTCACGGGGGACAACATCACCACGGCAAGGGCCATCGCCAGAAACTGTAACATCCTGAACGAGGAGGACTGGGACCGCCCAGAGTGTGCCATGGAGGGCCCCGCGTTCAGGAAACTGTCAGACGAAAAAAGGGTCCAGATCTTGCCCAGCCTTCGAGTCCTGGCTCGCTCCTCGCCGGAGGACAAGAAGATCCTGGTGAGCACCCTCAAGAGGATGGGCGACGTGGTCGCCTCCACAGGCGATGGTACCAACGACGCGCCGGCCCTCAAAATCGCAGATGTCGGGTTCTCCATGGGTATTGCGGGCACCGAGGTCGCCAGGGAGGCCTCGGATATCATCTTGATGACAGACGATTTTAGCGCTATCGTCAACGCCATCAAGTGGGGGCGCTGCGTCTCGGGATCCATCAAGAAGTTCATCCAGTTCCAACTCACGGTCAACGTCACGGCAGTCGTTTTGACGTTCGTCTCGTCGGTTACCACGGGTAGGTCCGTGCTCACCGCCGTACAGCTGCTGTGGGTCAACTTGATCATGGACACCTTGGCGGCCCTGGCGCTCGCGACTGACCGGCCTGATAAGAATATAATGAGCCGGAAACCCACGGGCCGCAGGGCCCCCCTGATTTCCACGTCGTCTTGGAAAATGATCATGTGCCAGTCGACCCTGCAGCTCGCGGTCACGCTCACGCTAACTTTCGGGTCGAGCCAAATCTTTTTGGGCCGCCACAAGCCTAACGGCCACGAACACCAGATGCTCAACGCTTGCACTTTCAACACGTTCGTGTGGTTGCAGTTCTTCACGCTGTTCGTTTCGCGGAAGTTGGACGAGGCGGATGGCATCTCGGACTGGAGGAAGAGAATTTCGAGGGAGAACCTCGATTTCTTCGAGGACTTGAAGAGAAACGGCTACTTTCTCGGTGTCATGGCCATCATCGGCGGCTTCCAAATCCTCATCATGAAGTTTGGTGGCGCTGCCTTCTCCATCGCGGAACAGACTCGCTCCATGTGGGTCTGTGCCATCGTATGCGGTACCTTTTCCGTGCCTGTTGGTGCTCTAGTCAGAATATGCCCCGATGAATGGGCTATGAAATTTTACCCGAGAAAAGTGTTTAAGTGCTTGTGGTTCGTCTTCTCGTTGGGGTTTTTCTTCAAAAAGGACAAAAAGAAAGCTTTGCATTCAGACGAGGAGTCGCTGTTGGGCGCGGGAGGTCAGCGAGCGGGGTCCTCGGTCTCGACATCTTCGAACAAGTAACGAACAGCATTATATTTTTTGAGCTTTTACGATTAGAAAATACACCTGGACGTGCATAAAGGGTGTTAATAGAATAAAAAAATAAGAAAGAGGGAGAGAGAGAGAGAGATTGCACGTATGAGGAAATATAGAAGTGCTTGCGACAAAATATGTATTTTTTTGCTAAAGAACACATTCATGAAGTGCATTTGTGCAGACGTTATGGCCAAAATTTTGTATAACTTTTTAAATATCTTTGAGGACACTCTCATACTTATGTAGACGTTGTATCATTTAATTAACTTTAGGTATGTTTTTTTTTCTCTCTCGAAGTTTAACGTTTTGGCCCTGCCGACTCGGGTTCTTACAAGAATATAACGTTTAAAAAACAACAAAAACATCTATAACCTATGAATTTAAATCCCCACCTATATCTTTGGTTGCTAAATAATTCTGCGTTTCACTTTTTATGCTAGTCACAAACTGTGAATATATGGGGTAAAAATTGTCCAATCCTTTAAACAAAGGTTTCAGTTCGGTGAAAACGTCGATTTTCTTGAGCAGCTCCTCATTTCTCTCCAGGGCACCTTCGCTGCGGGCAGATTCTGCTAGTGATTGACAAATGGTATCTTGCAATGCATCCAGCGAAGACCTGAATTGCTCAACTGTGGCAAGAACATTATTCACACCGCGTGAATTCTGACCGGACGGGTTTGCCGATATTTGCAAAATGGTCTTTACCTGTGTAAAGAGAGCTAGCACTGTATTCAGCCTTCCCTTTATTTTCTCTAAATTTTGTAATTTTTCTACTACTCCACCGCTACTCTCATATTTAGTATCCAATTCGCTCAATTGGCCATTGATTTTGGTCATGTCAGCTTCCAAAACTCTCACCGCACTGCTCAACGTGTCCAAATAGTATTCCAACTTTGAGGACCGAATCGCGGAAAGTGACTCTTTATCCATGGTATCCATCTCTACGGTCCACGTACCAGGAAGAGTCTCTGAAAGCTTTTCCAGCCTTTGTATCGTCATCTCCAACTCTTTAGTCAGGTTTTTGGTGTAGAAATCTAACCTTGACAGCAGGGTAGACGATGCAGCTTGAACTTGAGTTACATCTCTACTGGCAGCGTTTGAAAGCAGGATATCAACAAAGGCATGAGGTACAAATCCTTCGTCGAAAAACATCTCTAGAATCTCATCTTCACCAGATGAAGAATTGCCGGACATTTCCTGCTGTATTCCTTGTCTACACGCTTTCCTTTTCACCTACAGGCGTTCAAAGTAAGCCCATTCTTGAAGCGCGCGTTGTTTCGCTCATTTCAACTCAACATTACAGATTGATACTCCAAAGACTATATAAGGCAGATTATGCCATTCAACAGTTGTAGCTTGAACAAAGTCCCCAGTTACCCACAGCGATGACACTGCCCTTGTGAGGCACGGCTGCGAACTGAGCAACTTGGCAATCGTTAACGACAAGGAAAGTGGGGTCCCGAAACTTGATGGCGCCAGTTGATTCCTCTAAATCCAACTTGAGTGCAGTATCTACACCTGAAGATACGTAGAGGCCATCAGAATGACAGTATATTTGGTTTATAGAAACCTCCTCGTTGATGAAAATCTTGTCCACCGGTTGGTGGGGTTTCCTCACATCCCACTGGACCAATGCACCATTTTGGTAGCCAGCATATAGAATGTTGTTATTATCAGGGTTTGCCGTCAAAGTGTTACATGAGGACATGAAGATACTTGGTATTTGTAAATCTTGTTGTTTTGTGAACAAATCATGCAATGTAATGACGCCAGACTCATGACCAGCAAGGACTCGTTTGCCCTCCGTGCTAAATTCGAGACTGTGCGAGGAATCACTTTGCTGACTCACATTTTCTACAATAAGGCTTAAAGCATTCACCCCATCCAACACATTTTCTTTCCTGTGGAAAGTATGGACAGTGAGACCTGAACCCGTTTCCCATAATTTCAAACTCCCATCTAATGAGGAGGAAACAAAATTGCGGCCCCTTCCTACCATGCAAGTGTCTGTAATCTGTGATCTATGTCCCTCAAACGTCCTCGGATTCGATCCGTCTGCAAGAGACCATATTTTCAATCTCATGTCAGTGGATCCTGACAGTATCACTTGGCCACTGGGGAAAAATCTTAAGGTAGTTATTTCATCTAAGTGTGCCCCATAAATTTCGCGTTGCATCCTGGGAACCGAGTCAAAGACCCTAATATTGCCCTCAGAATCCCCCAGAATATACTGTGTACCATGTTGGCTAATGGCATCTATACAAGTCCATCGATCATTTACAACATCGGCATAGTCACAGTCCTTGACACAGAAGCGGAAAATTTCACCATCAAGTTCTGCCGCATACAACTTACTACTCAACTTTTTAAACCTATTATCCCCTTTGACCTTTACCCTATATTCTTTGATGTGATCTAGGGATTCATCCACATTAATAAAAAACTCTTCATCTTTACTGGTGTTGAGACATTCTTCAAAATCTGGCTGGATATGACACACAGAAATTGTTTTAACCATTTGCTAAAATTTACCACTGACTGGTTCGTTGTTCATTCAACTTATAGTGCACTTTGCATCTCATCTCATCTCTCCTCGTAAAAGCTATCAGGGTGACGCGCGTAAGGAAGGAAAATATAAAAAAAACACGAAACCGGTTTGCCACCACTTTAATCACCTTGACAAGCACTTAACGCTCTCAAAGAAAGCTCCACACATCGCTAGAATTGACCAGTGAGCTATGAGCAGTGTTCAGCTCACCAAAGGTGACTTCCATCTCATTTTTACGAGCCAGAGAAGATATGACAATCCCACTGACGGTGTGTATCAGATTTACAACATAAGGAAATCTGAATCCGGTAACAGCAGTAGGAAGAACTTGATTATGATTTCAGACGGAGTTTACCACATGAAAGCACTTTTGAGAAACCAGGCTGCGGCCAAGTTTCAGTCGTTGGAATTACAAAGGGGTGATGTGATCTGCGTAAAAGTTGTTGAACCGGCAATCGTAGGAGAAGGCAAGAAATACGTGCTTTTGGTGGATGATTTCGAACTTGTACAAACTGGACTGCCATTAGTTAGTCAATCAAGTGAATTTTTAGACAGCTATTTTGTTTCCCATCCAAATGAAACTTTAAAGAATGACACTCAAGCTGCTGCAGCTGCAGCTGCACCTGCAGTCGCGCCTGCAGCTGCCTCGACAGGGGCTCCACCCCAGGTCTCTCATCAAAACTTTAATATGACTTCATCTCAGAGATCGAAACCCATATTTGCCATTGAGCAACTGTCACCATATCAAAATATTTGGACCATCAAGGCAAGAGTTTCCTACAAGGGTGATATCAAGACTTGGCATAATCAAAGAGGTGATGGTAAACTCTTGAATTTGAACTTCCTGGATACATCTGGTGAAATTAGAGCTACAGCGTTCAATGATATGGCTACCAAATTTAATGAAATTTTGCAAGAGGGCAAAGTATATTTTGTCTCCAAGGCAAGGTTACAACCTGCCAAACCACAATTTACCAATTTGTCTCATCCTTACGAATTGAGTTTGGACAGAGAAACAGTGGTGGAAGAGTGTCACGATGAAAGTGACGTGCCCAAAACTCATTTCAGCTTCATCAAACTTGACACAATTGAAAACCAAGAGGCGAATTCCACTGTGGACGTGCTGGGCATAATTCAAACTGTGAACCCTCATTTTGAACTGATTTCTAGGGCTGGTAAAAAGTTCGATCGTCGTGATATTTCCATTGTGGATGACTCGGGTTACTCTATAGCAGTCGGCTTATGGAACCAACAGGCCATTAACTTTAACCTTCCAGAAGGCTCCGTGATTGCACTTAAGGGTGTACGAGTCACTGACTTTGCCGGGAAATCATTGTCTATGGGATTCACCAGCACAATGCTTCCAAATCCCGAAATACCGGAAGCCTACTCACTAAAGGGTTGGTACGATAACACTGGCCATAATATGGAATACCATTCTTTGAAGCAAGAGCTAGGGGCAGGCGGAGCCAACTTAACTAAATATATCGGTGAACGTATCACCATCGCTACTGCCCAGGCGGAAAATCTAGGAAGAAGTGAAAAAGGTGATTTCTTCAGTGTCAAGGCCGCCATCAGTTTTTTGAAAGTGGACAATTTTGCCTACCCAGCATGTTCGAACGAAAACTGCAACAAAAAAGTGATAGAACAGCCAGATGGCACTTGGCGATGTGAAAAATGTGACACGAACAACGCTTTGCCCGATTGGAGATATATGCTTACCATCTCGATTGTAGATGAGACTGGTCAGCTATGGCTGACATTGTTTAACGACCAGGCCAAGCAACTATTGAAAATGGACGCCAATGAGTTGATTTCTTTGAAAAAGAACGATCCAGCTGCCTTCACCAAGACCACTCAAGCTATTCAAATGAACCAGTATTCTTTTAGAATCAGAGCACGTGAGGACAACTACAATGATCAGACCAGAATAAGATACACAGTTTCTAACTTGCATATACTGAATTACAGGGCAGAAGCCGATTTCTTGGCTGGGGAATTAAGCAAGTCATTGTTGGCCTGAATAATCTTTATCATGTAGCTCAAATTGATATCTATATTTTGTTTTTTTTTGTAATGGTTTTTCCATTTAATATTTGGAAAAGTAAACTCAACCTTAAGAAGTTTTACTAACCTTCAGAAAAAAGTCGCCATCCTGTGAACATGAATGCCGCTGCAAAGAATCAAGCGAAATAGGACTATCAAGTCCTGCCGTTATTGCTATGAGCACAAGCTTAAGTGTGACAAAGCGATGCCCTGTTCTACTTGTTCAAAATTGAGGGCTACCACTGGGTGTGTCTACGGATTTGATAAAGAGGACAGCTCTAGTGATAACAAAACTGAAAGTGAAACGGGAACAAATGCAAGATTTAGCAAATCGATAAAAAGTCAAAAAATAGACAAGACACCGAGAGAGGCATTGGTTTACAAGCCTAAATATTTCTATCCCTTTTTTGCGAATTCAATAAACGATCATATTCTCAGTTCCAGTAGCTATGGTCCATTATCTCTATCTCAAAAGTTTCTAAGAAATGAGATCACTAAATTCAACAGAACTATAAACTTGTTCAATAACATTGAAGACGTGTTGGCACTTCTACCGCCTTCCCATGAAACTGCCTCAAGCCAGGTAGAAACGTATTTTGATACAGTTCATCCAATCATCCCAGTATTGAACAGAAAAAAAATTTTGCATATGTTGACAACTCTTCGGCTCTCTACTCAGCCAGAAAGGCGCGTGAACATTTCAAACTTATTGTTACTTATGGCTTTATTTTTTTGCTCATCTTACGCGGCTGTTGCTTCAGGTGTAATCCCGGATTTATTATTGTGCAACAAATACTACGGAGCTTATAAATTTCTTTTGGATGTTTGCGAATTTCCCACACATCCGCATACAGAGTCTCTACAAGCATTTACAATTGTCAATTTTGTCATAGACCCTAACATGGTTAATGGGGCTGCATATTCTGCCATGCTAGTTCGGTTAGGACAACAATTGGGCTTACACAGGATGGATGACACAGAGCATAAACTATTATGGCATTTCCTTCTATATGTTGAAGGTTCAGCATCAGTTGTCTGTGGATTGTCTTTTTTTACTCCCAAACGTTTGATGTTTGAATCTAGTCTTCCGAATTGCGAATCCAAGGACCAAAACGGACTTTCAGTGGCTTACGCTATTGGAAGGTACAAAATAAATCTGCTATTTCGTGATGTTATGGATTTAAGCGCCCAAGATTCGATTTCAAAAAACGAGTTCGTAATCACCAAATCAAAAGTGGAAAACCTCTACGATGACATATTAAAGATCAGTAGCACACTCCAGCATGAAAATCCTTTATATTATGGTTATTTTGCAAGTACACTCATTATTTTCCTTCACCGCTTGCATTTGAGGCATCTAGCACTTTCATATCCCCAATCTCGCGAGGATAAAATCCTGCACAAAACAGCCAGAGAGATCGATTCAGCAAATCCAACTGATATCAAAAGTTTTCTTATGGTGCGACATAACTATGGAGACGACGTCGTGCATTTATCATTATTGTTATTGTTTCGCACGTATGAGAGATTAGTGCAAGACAAAATCACTAAGTTTGCATGGTACACACTAGGTTCAACTGTTATGCAATATTTGTTTGTGGTTATCAAAGATTTGTATCAAAGTGAATTAAAATCATACAAGATAGAGGACTTTTCAACAACTCTGAGAAAGACCATGACCGAAGATATCGTAGAAATTTTAACCATAGACGCAGTATTTTTCAGGTTTGTTCTTGTCGATGGACTTATTGGCCTGCTTGAGTTAAAGCTGGCTGCCTTATGGAATGATGAAGATTTGTACAAATTTATTCTTATAAGAGCGATTAAAGACAAGGTATGGCAAGTTTTTGAACCACAATTGAAGGACAATAAAGAACGCATAGAAAATCTGGCAAAGTGTAAGCTTTTTGTGTGTGGTAACAAACATCTTCAAAATCTCAAGAGCATCAATTTTGAAGATTATATAGACAACTGGGAACCTGACACCATTCCCTCGGAAATGGGAAATTTTTTGATAAATTGGTTAGTCGACTTACAAGGTTAGTAATTAGTGCATAAAAAATTCGTAAAGTCTATATTATGTCATAAAACATGAAATTCTCTACCTGATTTGGTTGAAAGCACTGAAGATTACAGAATCTGGCTTCGCCTTCGCCTTGGGTTTATCAAAAATCTTCCAATATCTCAAAGTTTCATCACCTGCACCAGAAACAACAGTAGTACCATCGGCAGATAAAGTCAAATGCAATACTCTAAAACTATGGCCCCTTAAAATCGCCACTGGATCCATAGAAGGGAAATCCCAAAGGGTCAAATTATATCGCGAATAACCGTGCGAGGTTAAAATCTCGTCAGTATTCTTTGACCACACCATATTACAAACTTGAGAGCCAGTATCCACATCACTGATCTTTTGCGAAGTATTGACGTTCCAAACCTTTAAGCGTTTGTCTGCTGTACCTCCACCAGATGCTAGAATGCCTCTTTTGTGCGGCGACCAAGCCATGGCTTTCACGGCAGCCGTGTGTTCATTGAATGTCAAAACCGGATTTCTAGCCATAGCATCATAAACAAACAACATATTATCATTCCCTCCTGATGCCAACTTATTGTCATCCACGTTCCATTTTAAACCACAAACTTCTTGCGTATGTGCCTCTATACGTTCAAAGTAGGAATCTGGTATACGAACATCTCTATGTAAGATCCGCCTATCTCGACTTCCCGATGTTAAAACGTAGTTGTTCCATGAAAGACAAGCCACTCTGTCCATGTGTCCCGATAGGGTTCGTATGCACTTCTTTTTAACCACATCGTAAATCTCTACAAGACCATTTCCTTGACCAACAGCCAAGTGGGAGCCAGCCCCCACCCAGCTTAAACTGGTGTATTCATTTTCCGTATCGCAGAGATGAATTACATCTCCACTTCCGTTATCTGCCAAAAAGATTGATTTACCTAAGGCCACTGCCAGCATGTCTGTAGAGGACCAATCTATGAGATCATAATAGAAATCGTCAGCCAAAGATGGTGCATCCAGGACCCTGTAGGGAATTTTAGCAATTTGTCTAAACTTCTTCCCTGGGGACAATAATAATTGTTTAGAATCCGGGCGTACTGGCGACACGGTATCAAAAAACTGCGATTGCATCATGAACGACGTTGAAGGGCGGACCCCTGTCCTTTCTCTATAAGTCAAAAGACTAGCACCTCTAATGGAGTTGCTAGAAGGCCTATGAAATTCTTCTGAATGGGAAGGCAACGCTCGATGTGGAGTCACCGGGGCCGAGTGTACTTGGCTGTCTACTCCTACACTATCCGGAGGTGTAGTAGGAGCATCATCATCCATAGGAATATTAGAATTGATCTTGGAAGGTCTTGTATTTTTGATCCGATCTAAACTGCTTTCAGTCCCCACTGCATCTCTCAATAATTTTTCACCAAATAATTCGTTCTTTAAAACGGCATCAAACGTTTCATGAGCTTGCAGCTCCCTCTGAATCTCCATCTGATCCTCCGTTAAAGAAGGAATAGCAGGTGGCCGACTTGCTATACTACCAATGGACGCCATCGTATTGAGATCTAGCTCGGTACGGCTAGGAATGAAGCGGTCGCCATACGCTACAGAGCCTGCAGTCCTTGGTCTTCTTGTCGGCGAGGAAAGTAACGATGATGATGAAGAACTACCAATCGGTCGCTTGGTCACTCTATTATTGTCTGCATTTTTCAATGGGGAAGAGGACGGGGTATTATTGATAAACGGATTACCTGAATGACCTGACATCTATTTGTACTTGGAAATGCTCCACGACGCAGTTCTGTCCACTGAGGAGCTCTCACTTTTTCCCCTTTTCACAATACGTTCCCCAATTTAAGGACCGTTGCCTCCAAATGACAGCAGACTTAGTTTTTTTGATCAGAAACTCGCTGTTACGGTAGGGACCCGTTAACAGTGACGGTAATAAATTTGGAATGCACAAGTATTAGATCCAGAAAGAATTACTTCAGGAGAATTTGGCTGCCTTTAGTGTCAAAATGCGTTCGTAATCCGTGGGAATGGTGAATTGTGGAACTGATAAGTCATTCCCCCTAACGTCGAATTGTTCCCGAGTGCGAAGATCAGTATTTACTTCCTCCGCTTGGTTCAATTCCTGCTGTTGTTCCAGTTCATCAATTTGGTCAAACTCATCCTCCTTTTCTTGGTAATCCACATTTTCTTCGACTTCTTCAAAATCGGGCGCCAAAGCGCTCCATTTTGGAGCAATTACGATGGACCAAATGTGAACATTCCCAGATTCCAGACCATTGCTTGCAACGAACATTTTGTAAAAATTCCAATCAATATCCATTAATTCTTCCTCTGCTCCCTCAAGGACCCGAACCAAGGTACCTGAACTCGTTTCCCACAAATACAGTTCTTGCGCTGAAGACCCATGCGTAGAGGCCACCAAGTACTCCGCCGATTTATAGCTGAAGAATATGCTGTTCCATTGCAGCTTGTTGATTACATCTTGATATTTATGCTCTAGCTCGAGCTCGGTTGAAGATCTGTCGGCGGCTAAAGTAAGTGCGTATTGTCTGATTGTCCGATCGGAGCAGTTCACTGCCATTTTATCACCGCTTTGGGATAATATTACGTGCTTAATGTTCGCATTAGCAACTTTCACACTGCTTATCATATGAGCGCCACTATCAACACTACTATTTCCACCGATAAACAACTGGTAAACATTGATCCAACCTTTGGAGGTTCCGGTCAAAATGACATCGGAGAACTTGGGGTGGACCGCTGAAGTCAAGACATATCCCTGTTCTTGCTCTTCTTTCGCCACATTCAAAGCACGTACCCCTGGTTCATCACCACTGAAATCTATCAAAAACGCACTGCTCTCCTCCAAAGCTGTGACCACACACATCCACTGTTCAGCATCCACCCATTGGCAATTCCAAATGGGAGAGTCGAAGCGAGCCTGTTTCATAGGACGTCCCGCTTCAGCCAAATCCCACAGTTTTACGGTCCAATCCCTAGAACCTGTCAAAAGATACCGGCCACTCGGAGACCATGAAATAGATTGCACCGATCGCATGTGGGCCCCCATTTTGTTACCTAGCACACATATAGGTCTGAAGGTGTCCATATCATAAATCACCACACTGCCGTTGGAGCAACCTAGCGCTAGATAGTCGCCTCGGGGACTAAAGCGAACACACTCTGTGTGAAGTGGGTTCTCCAGACTGTGAGTCAGCTTGTCCGGATACTCTTTAAGCACCGCAAAGGGGTCCTGAAGTAGTAAGTTCGTCATTATTTCAACTTTCAAAGGGTCTTCTTTAATTGACGCGTTTTGGTCAATTTTTCATTTTCCTCTCTCTCAGGCATTGGAGATTTGACTTGTTTTGAACAGCTCACTTGAATACAAACACTGAAAAGATTCAAATAACAGTTCCAAGACCCTCCCCCCACTTAATGCTTCCTCATTCGTTGTTTCAAACTGCACTGATTGCTTTGCTGCTTCCTACCCAAGCGATAGCGTTCTATTTCTATAGTAGTGGTGAGCGTAAATGTTTCCACAAGGAATTGTCCAAGGGTACTCTATTGCAAGGCAAATACAATGTACAAGCCTACGATGACGAGATAGGGTCTTATAGAGATGCTACTGCCCAAGAATTCGACGTGGCAATTGAAGTAGAGGAAGTTTTTGACGATTATCATAGAGTGATGCACCAAAAAGGTGTTACTGGAGAATTAAACCTACTGGCACTTGATTCTGGTGAACATAGAATTTGCATTGAAGCACAGCCCACCAAATGGCTAGGTAAGAGCAAGACCAAGATTAACCTTGATTTTGAAATTGGGTCCGACGTGCAATTGGATTCGAAGCAGAAAACCGTGGTCGACTCTTTACACCAAAAAGTCAACATTTTGAATGATAAAGTCGCTGCCATCAGAAGGGAACAGAAATTGGTTAGGGAGCGTGAGGCCAAATTCAGAGATATTTCTGAATCGGTCAACTCTCATGCCATGTGGTGGAGTATCGTTCAGCTTGTCGTGCTACTGCTCACCTGCATTTGGCAAATGAGGCACTTGAGAACATTCTTTGTCAAGCAAAAGGTTTTGTAGATGGTATGCTCGATTTTTTTAAGTATAACTTACATATTTTTTCAGGAATTACATATATCCTTAAAAGAGGAACAGCGTCCTGAAATCTTGTACTTTCTGCTCATCGACTGTGCTGGGGTCGACATTGGATTCGGGAATCTTGCCAAAATCAAAAAGCGGGAAGGCGGTGATGATGGAAGCAGGGAAAGGAAACTTCGGCGTCTCAGTTGGCTGCTGCTTTGTGTCAGTAATGTCAACGTCGGAGTTATTATCAGGTAATTCATATTTTTTCGATTGGAAATTGTCGAACGAAAAACCCGGAGTAATAGATAGTTTTTCGTTTTGCTGAGTACTCGCCTGGAATTGAGATACATTACTATTGCCGCTGTTTTCAAATTGGAAATTGAACGTCGAAGCCTTGGGAACCAGAAATTCAGGTTCTGATGCTTTTTTTTCTGGCGATTCATCAGCCTTCACTACGCTAGAACGCAGGGATGAAGATCTCATCGGCCTATATTTTTCCAACGAATTCTGTTGCTGGGGTTTAGGGAGTACTTCAGTAGGTGGTTTCGTCTTTGCAGTTTCAAGTTCTTGCAAGGCTGAGGACTTCAAAGGTGCTGGCCTCGAAGGCTCCTGCTTGACAGGTTGGAATGCGGGTAGATTCTTCTTGTACTTGCGAATCTGATTGACGTGTGACGAATAAGGATTCGCCAATTGATTAGTTGTGTCGCTCTTCAGGGAATCGTTATCTAATAAAGACACCAAAGCAGATGCAGTATTGCTCAATTTCTTCCCACTAGAAGGTTTAGAAATCCCACTTTTAGAGACAGAGGCTGTTTCTAAATCTTTACTGCCTCCACGACTACTATCAGCTACGCTGTACTTGTAAACTGTTGTCTTGTAAGGAGATGGTAGACTTGAATAGTCAAATACTCGCCTTCTTGATGATGAAGTTCCCTGACTTGTGTTCGCCAAACTTTGCGATCCAAAGGAATAATCATATTTCGGAATAAACGCAGGAGCACCCATGGCTGATGTGGCTACAGAAGGAGCCCTTGAACGCTTGAGAACGCGAGAGTAGAGCAAATCAGCAGAATTATTTGGATTCAAATCAATACCAGCTGCCGAACTTCTTCTAAAAGGTTTAACAGACCTATTTGCTTTTTTCATTAAAGATCTGACGCCTTCCATCTCCATTTCACTTAGAGGTTCCCCACCTTTCCTACTAAAGAAATCAGCAAGTTTAGCATTAGAGGTATCTGCGGTACAGGATTCATCACCATCGCTGGAAGCTTCTTCAACCCCAGTATCCAGAGCGGTAGCTGATTCACTTATTTGAGAATTGTCACGGCGTTTGGCTAGACGCATAGGTGAGGGCATATCATGAGAGCCGAAAAACCCCCCCGGTATGGAAACGGTTGCACTGCCATCATTACCCATGCACCTTCTCTTCAATTCAGGAGTTTCACGGTGCTCAATTTCCTCATCACTTTTGAATAAAGATTTAATTTTGCCCAAAAATGATGGCTTCCTTCTACTGCTGCTAGACACTGACTTTCTATAAGGTGCCACACTACCTCTGGGATGGAAATGCTTGCCTTGCTCGACCATTGTAACTCACAGCCTGCTGTTCCAGCTAAAACGAGTTTAATTGCCAGTTTTCTAGTGCTGTTTTAATACTTCAAACTTTTGTTTCCTTGGACGAACTTGACATTATTACTCTTTTCAAGCGGAAAAAATGGAAAAAATAATCGGGGCATACTGGGAATTGAACCCAGGGCCTCTCGCACATTTGCCCTCCATAAATGGAGGGTAGCCCAAAGCGAGAATCATACCACTAGACCACACGCCCTCCTTATCTGTGAATTTATTTCTGAAGCGAGATCCAGGTACCGATATTTCTATCATAGAAAACAACACAAGTAAACTGAACGAGCTCATGCTTTTAGAAAAGGTAGAAAAAAAAATGAGAAAACTAAAGTATATTCATTGGCATATTTTTTAAGCACTCTAAATGCTTCGTGCTATTCTTTCTTTACTTCTCATCCATCCATGCCAAGGTTTTTTCAATGCCTTCTTCAATATTGACTCGGGGTTTGTAACCCAGCAATTCTTTAGCCTTTGTAACATTATGATAACGAGTAGCACAAACAATCCTGGCTCTAAAGGGTGTCAGACCCGGTTCCTTACCCAATAGATTGGAAAAGAATTGAGAAAGATAACCAGCCAAAATTGCCACGGGCCTGCTCAGAACGATAACGCGCTTGTCGACGTGACCGTCAGCTTTCCAAACAGTACGAGCCAAGGCCCAGAAATAAGCAGGCTCATCGTTGGTGACAAAAAACGTTTCACCCGAAACTTTAGGAGCAGTTGTTGCATCTAAAAGCTTTTCTGCAGCCAACACATGTGCGTCTGCTACGTTACCGGCGTAAGTCCAGTCGAACAAATTATTGTTGTCGCCTAATTGGAATTTAGATTGCCCAAGTTTGGCTACGCTACGTAGGCCTGGTACCAATTGACGATCACCGGGTCCAAAGATACCGGCTGGACGCAGTGCAACCGTTAAAAAACCAGCTTCAGGACAGTTAGCTTTTACTACCATGTCCTCCGCGATGGCCTTGGTTTCATTGTAGCCATCCATTGGCACGATGGGGATGGGCCAACTTTCGTCAGCATTATGCACATCCTGGCCATTGAATATAACGCCCGCGGACGAAGTGTAGACAAAAGCCTTGACTCCAAGCCTTTTGGAAACATCCAGCAGATTTCTCGTACCTTTAACGTTAACGTGCTCGTAAATGCTCTGAGAGTTACCATGCATAGGGGAAGCCGAATGTACAATTACATTGGCCTTGCTAGCTTCAATCGCTTCGCTAACATCTTCATGCGAAGTTAGATCTCCTTGGTGGAATTTAATCTCTTGAGGATTAAAAGAGAACTGCTTGGATAACTTTTCGGGTATTGGCCTGACATCGAAAACATGAATATTTGGACGGGGTGATATATCATAAAACTGTTGGATTAAGTGTAATCCAAGAAATCCAGCACCACCAACTAATAAAACAGAAGATATCTCCGACATTAATGGTCTTCAACTGACTTTTGCTGATTAAGTGAGAGCGAGCTTGAATGGTATAAACACGAGTATCTTAACTTTAGTTTTGAAAATTTTTAAAATGGTGAACGAGCTCTCGGTCGTTTATCTTCAATGAGACAAAAAAAAAATAAATAATAACGGAAGTAAGAATGAAAGGCACCATGTTTTTACAGAAACTTACACATTTTATCCATTTCGGAGCACCAGTATTGTAGGCGTTTCTTGGAAGTTAGCTTCTTTTTCAGTGGAAAGGAAATCAGAATGTTGTTTTCTCGGACATATTCGTTTTCTAAAAAGCTTTTTTTGTCTTCGGAATAGTAAAACAAAAATAAACTATAAATATAAAAATGAAGATATTATCAAATCAAAAAGTAAAACAGTAAGCTATAAATATTGTTTAGTAATGTTTTAAATAATATAACAATATTTATATATTTTAGAAATGCTTTTTCGTGGGTCACATGATGTTTACCTGCCATGAAACTTAATCTCCGGATAAGCCAATTTCGAGATGGTAAGCTGTTAAGGAAAGATAGCTCCTTCTAAGTCACACCGGCGACGTCTCCGCATCCGCTTACGTTGCTGCAACCTTTAATGAAAAAAATATAAAATTATAGGCTACAAAACATATTATATTACTTTAGTTACAAATCAAACCTCCAATTTTTCCACTCAAAATTGGCATAGCATTTGAATTCGTTGCTCAATCCATTCGCATGTTGTGGAAGAAAAGTCGTTATTTTGGTGCCCGGATAGATCTTCGATATTAACTCCGCCATTCTTTCACCAGTACAAGATACAAATCGGTGCCTCAAATAGCCGTCTGCTGTCATAGGGCTGTTATCGTGAGACAGAAGCGCTTTTGCAGTAATCGATGCTGTAAGGTTAGTATTAGTTCCTCGAAGGGAGTCAAGTAATTCATATAATACATACACTTTGTTTGGCAATCATCATTTAAAAAAGGTGGATCTATCAAAAGACGATCAACTTTCCCCTTCATTTTATCGCAGAAATCCAGGGGCTGGGCATAATCGTAAAAGAAATAATGATCTTTGCCGGCCAGCAATTCAAATCTTGTGTCATACTCAAAAAGATAGATATGTTCCGTAGGGATAACATCTTTAGGTCTTTTTTGAATAGCTGCGTATACAGACGGAGCACTCACAACTGCAATAACAGTGTCAGAATCAGCACCTTCTAATAAAGCATCTGCTAGGATGTTCGCGGTCTCATCCGTATACCAAAACTGAGAAAGTTGCCAATCTTCTTTGAAAAGTGCAATACCTTGTTCTCTTTGTTTTTTTTCGAAGTCTTGTTCTGCATTATTGTACAACTTTTCAAAAGCTTGCCGCCGCTGCTCTTCTTCGTGCTTGAATTCTTGTAGAGCAGTCAGCGCATTGACAGAGAGAGTCCTGAATATGTTAGTGACCATCCAGTTGTGAACATAATCACAGCTATAGTGCTACTTACAGTTTTTCTTCTGAATCTGACATTTTTCACCAATTGACAATAAAAAAAATGCTTAAAATGGTGAACTACGACAAAAGAATTTTTAACTACTTTAATGTAGAATAATAAGCTTTTAGAAAAAGTGTCTTATATGAGCGTCAAAATTTTTATCGGATCATGCCATACGGTATTCGGAGTTGTAAGATTATGGATTTTCTAGATGATGATTTAAAAAAGTGCGTATACACATTTCGAAACACACTTGCGCCGCTTTGCACTAGCAAATCATGTTACAGACTCCTGCATTTCCCGATGAACTGGTTCGTCTGATTTGTGAGGTTATAGCTTGCAATAAGGGAGGTATGTCAAAGAACGCGTTATCAAGCTTTATGATGCTCCTGGAATAGCGACTAACGGAATTCGCTTCTGCAGAAATCTCATTGTCTATCTTGTGGGAAAATTCTGGAAATCTTGTGAGCTTGGACGATGATAAGGCCAGGGAATTCGTCTTTTCATGTGTCACTTCAGATCCTTGCGTGACTTTATATGAGGGGGGTAAAGAAAGTTACAAATCTTACACTGAAGTATCAGCAAATGAGGATGCCTTTACTTTGAGAATTGATGAGGATACTTTGTGGATGATTTTGACAGGATATCGGAAAAAAGAGGCCAATATTGGGGGAGCCGCATTTGAGCTTTTGCTGGAGATCGCCAAGGCCAAGGAGCAAGGTATTAATACGAAGGACTTGGCATTGGCCACTAACCAAGATCCGAGAAGTATAACTGGTAGGGTCAAAAAGATTAGTCACCTCATTTTTTCCGTTCAGATGATATATAAGGGCCATGTTGTGAAACTTTTAAAACTGAGAAAATACGCTAAAAGTGAGAGCACTGTTAAACCTTATGTCAATTTGAGGGACTATCTCGGGCAAATCGTTGACGTGGTGAAAAAGTCGAAGAATGGTGTCCGCCAAATAATTGACTTGAAAAGGGAACTTAAATTTGACTCAGAGAAAAGAGTATCAAAGGCGTTTATTGCTGCAATCGCGTGGCTGGATGAAAAAGAATATCTAAAAAAAGTTTTATTAGTATCACCAACAAATCCATCGGTGAAAATCAGATGCGTCAAGTACCTTCGTGACTATGTGCAGGAGGATAAATCTATGAATGATTTTGACTATGAAAGTGATTCTGGTGAAGATGATCTCTTAGATGATGAAAAAATTGGAGTAGACGAGGAGGACGCTTACGAAGGCCTAGACAGTACCAATGCCACTAAAGTTCTTCAAGAAGGAGGACTCGTTATTCAAGACGAGAATGCGGCAGGAAAGGATGATGTTCTTATCAATCGGTTCTACCCTATGCAGAACCAGACCTATGACATAACTGAAAGGGCTGGTCTGCAAGGAATATCTACCATGGAAGTCATAAGTAAATTGACAGGTAGAGGTTATAAAAGGGCCTTCACCAAGTCAAGCGAATATTACGTGGATAGTGTTGGAAAATCCAAAAACGTATCTGGTGAATATAATATTGTGAGAGTTTATGATTTTGAAGGAAAAAAAAAGTTTTACAGGTTCTTCACTAAGGACAATTTTAAAAAGTTGACCGATGTGTCAAAGCCAAAAAGTCTCGGCGGTTTTGAGTTGCTACTGCGTCAATCGGAGAATTTAAAGGAATTCAATGAGTCTAGTTTTGTTCCACTAAGTAACACACTACGTTTTATGGTTAAGGATGGGCGGGAATACTTCTTTTGGAATGGAGAAATTAAATCTCCTCCAAACACATCGACGAGGGGGTTCAAAAGGAAACAGGAAGAGAAAGCGCTTGCTAAAAAAGGCATTAATGCTACTTTTAAGAGAAGAAATGTGAGACAGAAAGATAAGCTCGAAAATAGTTCGATGACTGAGCCTTCCACGGAAGGCAGCGGCTTTTCGAATTTGTCACTCGATGAAAGTGCCGGCAATAATAAACCAAAAGTACTGACTATAAATGGCTTTTCAGCTGGATCTTTAAGGTCATTTTGGAGGCAGCGTGCTATTTTGGATGTTGTGAAAAAGGCCGGTGGTGTAACCTATCTCAGAGAGCAATTCTTTGAAGATATATCTCATTTTATGGGTTCTAATACTCTTTTAGACAAAAAAACGGTTCGTGGTGACGTAAATCTGATGGTACAGAATGAGAAGTTGCGCATGCAAGAAGATCCCATTAGCGGTAAGCGCATCATTTACTTGCCTGATGTTCATTCAAATGCCGTTACAGATTATGTTGTTGGCGATAAAGACAACAAAAAGGCTTATTTCAAAGATGTAATTCATAACACCGATATTTACTTCTTTGACCAAACAGAAAAGCACAGGTTTCACAGAGGCGTGAAGTCAGCCGAAAGAGTCCGTAATTATCAAAATCGCAACAAGGCAAAAAAAGAGGCACAAGAGAAGGCAGCCAACAAAAAGACAAAGGATGTATCACTTTTGCAAAAGCAGTACAAACTTTCAAGACACTTATCAAGTGCACGGGAATTAGGCTCCTCAAAAAAAACTGTGGGCCGGAAGTCTACAAAAGGCAAGCAAAAGGCAGCGTTTCATGTTGGTAATAAGGCTGGAGCAAGAGCATTGATAATGGCAGTGGTCATAACGAAGAGCATCAAAAATGAAATCATTTGGGAACAGATCACTAAACTTTTTCCCAATAATTCTTTAGAAAATTTAAAAAAGCAGTGGACTGCCCGAAGAATTAGGATGGGTCATCCCGGGTGGAAAGCATACGTTGACAAATGGCGAAAGGTTCTTGTGGCTGCCACCAAAGACGAAAGAGTGACGTTAGAGGACTTAGAGCGGTTAGATTTATTGAAACTAATAGATTTGTGGATTGCTTCAGATGTTGATGAAGAGCGACAACCGATTTACTTGTACAGAGATTACTTGGAGAATAAAAAGCGCTATACTTTGGTTAGGGTAGGGTTTAACGGTGGAATGAGAACAGGCCTTGCCATGTCTTCTATGATCCAAAGAGAGACCTCTTCCTTGAAAAAAGTGTACGTTTACGATAATACTGGAGTTTCTAAGCAACAAATCCCTCCTTGGGGTACTGAGGGAGATGTTAGGGCGATAATCAGGTCTATTCTCTTTGGCAATTCCGTTACTTCAAGGGACGAAATCAAAATTTTGAATAACATACCTAAGGAACTAGTTGACAAAGTTATCATGGATATGGCCAAAGAAAAACAATTATATCTTCATGGTTCTAAGTTGGAGGCAACCAACACTATCAAAGAATTTTTGGAAATGAAGGGGAATTACAAAGTTTTTGAGCAATCTGAAATCTACCGCAAGAAACTCGAAGAAATGTTTCGAGCGGGCAATGGAGTTATTGTCAGTGAAGAAATTCCTGATATTGCTTCTTGGATATTTATTGACCTCATTACCCAGTCAAAGGTCGATATAGATGTCATTCCAACTGTTCAAAGTAAACATACCTTGAGTTACGTCACAAGGCGGTTTGGAATCCGGGGCTTGACTCCGCCATTAATTGTATCCCCGAAAAAAGCGATCAAGATCGAGAAGGAAAGGCAGATCCTAGTTCCAATGGGTGAGCCAAATTCCAGATTATGGATTGACGTTGATGGCAGTTTGAGATTGTCAGTATGGAAATGTTTACTTTCAATGGTAATAAACGAAATTCTTTTCAACCCCGGTATATGCTTAGTGACTTTAGAGCAGAATTGCAACTTTATTCTTTCAAGAAGAGAACTGAAAGATGTCTGCGAATGGCTCTTGAAAAAGAACTTGGTCTATGAAACACCGTTCAATGGTTTAGAGGCGTGTCACGATTGGTTTACATTGCTTAAATAGCTGCATTATTATTTGGAGCAGCGACGTCAAGGGATGTAGCTTTATGAATATCTAACTTAATGTCTAACTTATTCCGTATTGCATGTTAAACAAGTGTATTTACCATCGCCTTGTCCTAAATTTTGAAGGCACTTTTTATGAAACAAATGATGACATCCAAATGAAACAAGAATAATATTATCCGTACTGAGATCTGAAATTTCATTTTCTTTGCTAAATCTTCTCTCTTCCCAGATAATAAAGTTGGAGGTGCTCAAACCTAAACCCCAAAGCCTCTTGCCGCAAATCTCACAGTCATTATTAGCTATTGACCAGCCCTCCTTCAAAGTGTCTTCATACAATTTAGCTACACCTACCGATGATTTTTGGATGATCTTTAAAATTATTTTGGATATGTGCCACTCGATCTCGTAGGCAGCCAAAACATCAAACAGCAATGCCCTCAAATCCTGTGCTTTCATCATAATCACCTCTTGGTGTTCCAAAGCGCCTGTCAAAATATTCCAAAGCTCGCTTTGTTTCCCGCCTTTGTTAGATGCTTCCGACATTGCAAGTCGAACGAACAGCTCTTGGAATGCTCTATTACACGAATTTCTAGCGCTAGGATCACCCTTATAGGTTCCATATAGTTTCATAAGGCAAGCTATGAGCTTTGTCCAGTTAGTTTGCCTTTTTTCATTAGAGCAGCATATGCCTTCGACCGCCACATCTAAGTACTTATTAAGGGTTTCATAGTGCTGGCTTCCCTGTTTGAACCATTCAATTATGCATGAAATCATATCCTCGACTACCATGGTGTTATCTTGTAAACGGCGATGAATGACAGCTGCCGCTTCGTAATTTTTATCTAAAAGGAGCAAATTGGTTGCGCGCTCTGTGTTCAGGTTCCTCAAATCTATCTCGTCCAGCCAAGTTAATAAAGTATTTCTGTCTTCGTATTTGCAAGATAGTTCAAAATAAAGGTTTTTTAAATGTTGCGTTTCGTTGCTTTCAAGAATACCACATGAATAGAGTTCTTCCAAGTACACTTGTTGAGCTCTTCCTTGAGAAATTAGTTCGATGGATTGGTGAAGCTCTGGATCAAACTTCTCAAAAATATTAGCGGCTTCACGGGGTCCTAGTCTTGTTACCAACACATCAAAATTAGCACGGATTAAGTTGGTTATACTTGTGTGTTCCAAGTAATCATTCTCTGTCTCAGATAAAACAAAGCGAATAATTGTTGGAAAATCTTTGTTATAATCTAAGTTTGTATCCACAGAATCAAGCGCCAAGAGTAAGATATCAAGTAACTTTTTGGTTTTGATGTACAGGAGGAATAGGATCCTTTTGAATTTTTTTTCCTTCAGCACAGCTATGAATTTTTCGGTATTGGCTGGTATGTGCACGCTCAGAAGACATTCAAGAGCTCGCTGAGAATCGCTAGCCAGGTTAGGCTCATCTTCTTCACAAATCGTTGTTATCACTCTTTCCATAGCCCTGCTAGAAAGTTTAATAAATTGAGGATATTTTGCTATGTTGCAGGCAACAAATATTGCCATTAATGCTTTGTTTTTATGGGAAGTTTTCTCCTTCATCATATCTAAAATGACATCTATCATGTATTGTCTCGTTACTTGAATTCCTTGATCTTTTCCCGCACAGCTCACTGAATTACCTTCATTTAACAATGAATCTTCAAAAATTTCGTTCAGCATTGAGAGCATTCTTGTGACATTGAAATTCATTAGCAAATTGAAATATGGAAACGCTGGCTCATGCTCAGAATTCGTTCGAGTGCAGAGCTTCTTATCACTTTTTGGTGGCCACTCAATGCAAGTTCCGCTGAAAAGCATGTAGTACAAGCTAGCTTTAGCTTCAATCTGTTTCTCAATAGGAAGTATTGGCACATTTTGAGGATATTGACGCCCCGTCAATATGAAAGATAAATAATCAAAAATACAATTCACAGACTCCCTATTGTTGGTTTTGAAAATAACCGTCTCTTCAACTCTATCGTTTATCCTTAACACTGCGTCTGCTAGGGGTAAAATATAATCATCAAAAATTTTATTCCAAATGTATACCAAAACGCCAAAGAGTGCAAAGTTTTGACACAGCTTCACTGCTAAATCAATATCCAGGGTGTCAGGATCAAGCATCACAACCATATCTTCTACAATTGATAACTTTTCCTTATTCGCATAATCAGTTAACATAGCCTTGAAAACGACAGCAGGCAAGGTTGTAAGGGATCCTTCTACAATCAAATCCATCAAAACCTCATAGAAAATACAAACGTTTTTTTTGGTAAAAAAATTCATGGATTTCTCTAAGAAATCATTCATAGGTTCTTGTCTTTTAGTCACATCGTGGAATAAGTCAACAGTAGAAAAGACTAGAGAGAGTAGTTCGTATACCCTGTCATATTCCGCATCTTGCTGAGTTATGACAAACCTTAGGGCTGCGAGGGCTAAATTGTAAAACGGTTTTACAAGCTCCCTTTCTCTTTTAGCAATATCTTTTGTTAATCTGATAACTGGCCACAACGGAACATATTCTCGTAATAAAGATTTGGTAAATTTCAACGCACCGATATAATCTCCTGTTTGCACATGATTGAGCACAATGTCAGACCAAGTAGCAAATTTCCCTATTTTCAAACCGTAATTTGTCAACAGCAGGAGTTTTTTGCAACAGATTGCAAAATGTTTATGAGGGGGCGTCAGCAAGTCGTGTACCAAAAAATCAAAATTTGCCACGATTTTCGAATCAATGGAAAAATCTACCACAAAAAATTGGTATGATATGGTCAATACACCTAATAAATCTTCTGTCAACCATTTCAATGAGGACACCCGTTCATTGAACTTACAGGAGCTCTTTTCAACTGAGAATGTTGAAGTATCTTTTATTTTGAAAACTACTATTTCCCCCTCCAATGAAAAGGCTACCCTCGAAGCGTTCTCATGCCATGACAAGCAGCCGCTCAAAGAATGTGCCATCGATCTCATGGGCTTCAAATTTTGGAGATACAGTGTACTAAGACGGGGAGCGGTCGAAATAATTGCAAACCTTGATGTCGTGAGAACTGCTACCATATGCAAAGGATCCTGTCCCTCGATATTTGGCACAGTCTGCGAAGCAAGTAACATTTCACCTGATGAGATATTAAGGATCTGTTTGGAACTGTAAGTGAGAGACCACAAATGCGTCCTAAAGCCACTGTGATAGAAGACGCCACCTGAACTGTCACTTATAATCAATGCGGTATGACGTGATGCGCTGAATCCGATCCCATTGACCTCGTAACCCCTGTGATTCGTTATATGTAGAATGGCCCTCAAAGGAGATATTTCTTCATTTTCACCGCTAACATCTTCCGCATTGGTTTCAAATGTATCAGCATTCAAATTCCAAAGGAAGCAATCTCCTGAATGGTAGCTAGCGGCCAAATGTGTCCCGTCTGAGGACACCACAATATTTTCGACGGGAGATCTCAAATGCCTCGCACTAGGTTCTCCTGTAATTTGAGGAACTAGCCTGTTGAGTAAGAGCTGCCTTGTGCTGAAAATGAGAATGGCACCCTTCGAAGTGCCAATCACGTAGCAGGATTTTGTAGGAAATATACATGTGGGTCCGCCGAATGCCCCCAAATTAGGGTACATGTTGTTCAGCATAGTCCATTTCATGATAGATGAGGAGTTAGTAGGATCATCAAGGAAGTTGTCATTATCTTGAGCAGTTCCACTGGATCCATTCAAAGCCGAACACTCGGCTGAAGGAATCGGCTTTTCGCTTAATCTGGTGTAAGCCCTGTAATCCAGAAAACTAGTATTGCTACTGCTCACATTGCTGCTCGCACTGCTCATATTTAAATTATGAGGGACCGGAACATTGTGCATGTTTCATAATAGCTTAGGGCAGATTTTCTCGCTAAGTTTGATCCTTTCTCGTGCGTAATGGGTCCACTTTTCCAAGTCTGATAATCGATTTTTTCGGTTGATTTGAACAAAATGAGAAAGCCAAAATGAACAAGAAAAAAAAAAAAAAAAACGGAGAAATAAAAAAAGTAAGGGGCAAGAAATATATAAAGAATTTAGAATAATATTTGTGTCAAATACTTTGGGTTGCATCTCATTGAGCTATATGCGATACAACCTAAAAATTACCGTTGTTAGTATGTCCGATTATTCGTAAACATAAGAATGGCACGCTGAGAATACTTTCATTTCAGCTTTAAAATCCCATGTTGTCCCTGATTGAGATTATTTTCTTTTTTGTGACCTTTTTATACTTTTTTTCGTCTACCAAATCTTATTTATTCTCCAGCAAACAGATGAGTAAAAAAATAAGCGTAGCTTTAAGTTTTGTTCACCGAATCGCAAGTTTAGATCCATGTTGAATGCTTCCACATTTATGTCTTTGAAATAGAATGATTCATCGTTTATTTTCAATAGTAGTTCTGATAGGCTATCCCACCAAATCAAAGATTTTATCAACACAAGATGACTTAAATATATAAGGGGGAAAAATAGGCGATAAAATAAGAAACATGCTCCTTCTTCCCATAAACTCAAGGTTTATCTAAAGCATGCAATGCTTCACAGTTGAACAATTGAGGAATTGTTTAGAGAAAGCTGTAAGTACTCAGACACCATTTTTGTCACTCCCATTTTTTTGTATTGCCAGATTAAATCTTTGCAACTTGAACTACTGTGAAATAATTTGGTTCAAACGTCACATACCTCTTTAAAAGAATGATGTAACAATAATTAAAATTGAAAGAAACAAGCTACGATGCTGTAATTGAAACGATTTCTGACTTTAAAGGGTTGAGAGGTGGCATTGACAAGTCTCAATTCCAAAAAAAAAAGTAACTTGCCATTGTCTATTTTATAGTTCAACAGGAAAGGTCGAGTCTGCGCCGAGCTTCGACACCAAAGTCGTCAATTCATAATTCACGATTATTTGGCTCCGAGTTAACGATAGAGTATCACTGTAACATTTTGTGGGGAAATAGAAGCCTTTTCTAACTGCCTTTCACTAGGCAATTCAAACATGAAATCGAGGAAGTCACTAAACGCATGAAGCTTTGCGCCTCTCCCCTATATATATATATGTGTTGATACCTTGGAGAGAAAATACGAAAAATTGCTTGTTCGGTAGCTTAGAGTGGCAAATAAAGAGAACTGAGTTAGTTCCAAGGATTGGCCGTAACAAAATAAAAGATACTTATTACGGAGATATTTAAAACGAAAGGAAGCAGATTAAGTAAATTTCTAGAGTCCGAGACAGCTGCGTTTAGGTTGGATATTCATGCGTTGAGAAGGGTAGATGAATAATAATATACAATGGAATTAATGACACAAAATGCCTTACTTTTTTCTGGTCGCCCACCAGCGTCCGAACACAGTGACATCCCAGGGAGTTGTCATAGAGCCTGAACAAACAGAACAAAGAGTGACATATATATACAGATAAAGTGGACAACACGTTATTCTACCAAAGCATACTCGTAGACGACGAAATGAATTTCGGATATCTTTTTAACAATTTCATCGTTACGTTTCTGAATAGCCGACATTGTTTCAGTATAGTGAGCAAAGAGATGCGATTCCTTAGAATGTCAAGGTTTAAGATGATATTCCCTTCCTCGAAAAGACATAATCCGCACGGACCCATGTAGTTGTGGTTCACACTCTTCAAATGCTTGCACAGGAGCATGGCCAGCGCCCCGATTGGCCAATCACTTGCGGCCGCTTATGAGTTAGTATTTTACATTCGATTGGGAGCTATTTAACTTATTTACGCCATTACAGCTCAAATGGGTTCATATCCAGCTTACAACTTCTGCATAGCCGCAACATCGGTGGACTGGACGTGGTCCTCGTCAGCCTCAATAGTCTCCTGTAGCTCATCCAGGGAGATCTTGGCATCCTCGACAACCAGGTTGATCTGCAACTTGTTGATACCGTAACCTTGAGGAACCAATTTGTGAGCACCCCAGTTTAGACCATCCTTCTCGATGGCCAAGACGTTTGCGAGCAATTGCTGCATGTCAGTCTCGTCATCCCATGGTTTCACGTCCAAAGTCACAATAGACTTGGCAGCAGCCTTGGCAGGCTTCTGAGCCTTTTTCTGTTGGTATGCGGCGACTCTCTCAGCCTTGACCTTCTCGGCTTCGGCATCATCCTCCTCGTCGCCAGAACCGAACAGGTCGACGTCTTCATCGTCCTCCTCTTCGGCAGCAGCCTGAGCAGCTGGGAAGCTGTCAAACTCATCAGCTTTGGAGGCGATGTGGTTGAACCATCTGGTGAAGTCTGGGTAAACCTTCTGAAAAGCCCTGTAAGCAGTAACGTCAGCCTGAGAAGCAGATGTACTATTCAATTGTTAGTATTTCGAACACAAAAACTTTTCTTATGGCTTTCACGGATCAGAATTGTGAGTATCAATCACTTCTCTTTGTCACTCATATCGGGGGTCTTACTTCCCGTCATAAACACGGACCAAAGAATTAAGTTCATCAGTTAATTGTGCGAGCCATTGCTTAAGATTTTTCTTTAATTTGGAACATACCCTTCGACGTAGGACTTGTCAGCCAAAAAAGTGTTCAACTTTTGCAAAGTTTCAATCTTAGAGAAATCGGTGAAAGACATTGTAAAGTACTGGTATCCTGAGAAAAGAGTGAAGAAGAGAATATTTTATAGAATTGTTAGAGAAGAGTAAAGATATAAGTGATGAGAACAACAAGTTGATACCTGGAAAGACCGTCGTTGAAAATTTTTTCTCGGTGACCCGGATGAGAATTAGGGCTTGTGTTACGTGGTGCAGGGGTTATAGTGACTATTAGGCACTCAACGGCACGAATACAGCAAAACTAGGACAGCAGATGTGACGAAGTGTATGGAAATTACTGTAAAAAGATTTTTACTAGCGATGGGAGCCATAGTATGATGATAGTTGAATAATAAAATCCACTCTAAATTCACGTGACCAAAAATACCCGGATTCATGTTGCTCTCGGCGTCCGGGATATTTGGATGGCTCTGTCCCAAATTCTCGGGCAATATCGGACAAAACCTGACACAGGGCATGAGAAGAAAGGTTCACTTTCGACCTTAAAAATTCCTAGTTAGCTTTTATACAGAAGGTACTCTAGGGTGCGGAGCGACAACACTCGAATACAGCCGATTAGGACCATTATTGCCGCAAAATAAACGCGTATGGCACTTAAATTTTGGCAAAAAGGATATCTAAAAAAGGGCTCCCATATTAATTTAAGATGCAGAGCCGGTGTGTGATTTTGAAAGTTTTAGAAGTTAAAAATATGTTAAAAAAATGAAAAGGAACATTTCGCGACTAGTCGAACAGTAGAACATATAGATCCGCATCAATGAGATGATTATTTCGTGCCTTCTCCCGCTGGTCCCCAGCCAATGTCATGTATACATATTTGGGCAAAAAATGAGCTCGGGGAACCACTACTTGCTATTCTTGTATTCTCATGCTAAAGTAAAAATGGTGAACTTGGAATATCTAATGTTAACAACAATAAGAGAATTAGTCAAAAAGTTAATCATGCAAAAAAATATTATCAGGAAGACGAAAGGATTATTCCTTCTCGTATAAAGTCCGCTACGTTAAATGTTTGCATTTACGACCGAACTTGCGAAAACGCACTGCCTTACTATTTGAAAATGCGAACTATTTACCTTGATTTCCTCCATAAAATCAAAGTCCCTCTTTTTAGGAAATTTTTCAAGGGAAAACAATGACAAACCGCTAAAATTATTCGAACGTTCGATGCCTTCGAAGTAACATTCTGTGCCTTTAAATTGTCCGAAACAACCCTGTTGATTCGGACATTATTTCGTAGGTGTCCAACTTCCAACAGGAACACGAATGCGCAGACAAGTTATCCAGATAACAGAATAACACAACTTAAAAAAGGTATTCAAACAAACGCGGAAAAGCTGCTTGGGATCGAGAAGTTTGAGTTTTGATATTACAGAGTCATGTCACAGCAACAGCTTCTTCCTCAGGCGTATCTGTCCAATTTCCACAACAGAATACGGAATGAGCAGGTCCCGCTGTTTGTTACTGCCCAACCTACCAGAGGCCACAAGAGAGCCAAAGTGGTCAATTATGCAGAGTTTGACCCAGATATCTTTGACGAGTTTGCCAATATGGGGATGGAAGAAGATGATGTGGGCGAAAAGAAGGAGTCTGCAAACGGTGGAGGCACACCAGGGGCGGGTTCACCTGTCAACGCTGGATCTGTTGGCGCCATGGGCGACGATAAAGAGGGCAAAATAAATGGAGAAGGTGGGCCCGAGGCCAACGGCGGTGGCAACCATGCAAGCGCGGAGGAACAAGCTTTTAGTACGGCCCTTCCAGATCTACAGGATCAAGATGACCGACTCAGCATCTTGAGATACCCAAAGATTAGAGAGACTTTTTTGCAAAGTAAAATTGCCGTTCCCTACAGACTGGATATACCACCTACTCTGTCTGCAGATCAACAAGAACCCATCATTATCCCAATAACTCTCAATTTTGAGCACGGTGGCCACCAAGTCAACGATTTTTTTACCTGGAATATCAACGATCGGTCTATCACACCGGATGAATTCGCCACGATATATTGCAGAGACTTGGATTTCCCCAATTCTACTGTTTTGCACTCACAAATCGTGTCATCGATTAACGAGCAATTGCAAGAGTATGAGACTGTGGCGGCTGTTGTGGTTCCTGATTTGCAAGTGATCGTAAATTTAACTTGCAGTTTAGATAATAGGCTTTATGAAGACAATTTCCAATGGAATCTAAACGATAAATCAATATCGCCTGAAAAATTCGCTGAAATCGTGATCCAGGATCTCGGTCTTCCTCGAGATTTCATGCCAGCAATCGCACACGCACACCACGAATACCTGCTGCGAATCAAGAAGGAATGGATGGAGGGCCACCTGAACCAAGAACATGTACCAAATGGCGCTGCCTTTGGTTTTCTTTCAGGAATACGGCTGGATGTGGACGAGTTGGGCGTCAGGTGGTGCCCCAAGGTTGAAGTTCTCACACAGGAGGAGATCCAGAAACGTGAGATTGAAAAGGAAAGAAATTTGAGAAGGTTGAAGAGAGAATCTGACCGTATGAACAGACGCGGTAGGCGGAGAGTAGACGATTTGGAGACTACGATGAGAATATAAATCGTTTGTATCAGTATATATTAATGGAGGCAGTACATGAATTCAGTTACTTAATACCACCACTACTATACTTAGAGGTCCTTTGTGTGAATAAGAACCGTTACTCTTCTTCCCCGTTTACGCGGACTTTGGACTTATAAAGCAAGAGTAAACAGCAATGTCGTCTGGGACTTGAATCAAAAATTATTACGAAATATTCATTAACTGTTGCAAAAAAAAAATTGTTCTAATGATACAAATCTTGGTATACCCTGGAATGCTGCCTTACTGCAATACATAGCATGCGACATTTTCCAATTAGTGAACAAAATATGTAAGCTTCGCATGCCTGACTCAACAAATCCGAATGTAAAGGAGAAGTACTCATTAATTTATCAAAAGAACAATGGTCTTTCTTCTAAAACAATTTAACTTGTACATCGCAGTTCACACAAATTTGGCCTTATTTTAGAAGGCTCCCGCCGGGGGAGGTGTTATCGTACTTAGATAATGCAATTTGTAGAGTAGCAGAAGGTTGGGTTTGATTGTATCTTCAACGTTTTAGCTGTGGTTCTAAAGTTTTTCTCGATTTTAAACCATCTCGTCAAGGTTGAAAACTGTTAATAAGAGTGAAGCGATCCTTTAGAAGTCACTATGTCTTCCAAGGAGCTCCTTTTGCAACATTTTCGAGGGAATCTTGTTAGCTATAGCTGCAATTTCGAAGAATTCCAACAGACTGTGGGTCAGTATTATCGAAGTCGACACGAATCCGAGCCGGACGTTGCTACTGTAAAGGACTGGTATTCCAAATATCAAGAACACGATGAAGCAGCTTTGGAATTAGCGGATCAAAGAATTGACGATTTTTTGAAGGAAAACAGAGAGGCTCAGCTACATGAATTAGAGAAATTGCAATTAGAAGAAACGTTATCCTTGGAGGAAATTGTGAATAAGCTTTACCGCGTAGATCAGTTACTAGATAGACGATTAGCCTATATGGACGAAGCCTTAAGAGTAAATGTATCGAGGCTGCAGAAATTTAATCAACTGTTAGAGCTTTCCAACTCTACAGAGGTGGACGAAGGAGAAGATACAAAATCTATAGAAAAACTGCGTGAGAAACTAGGCAATGAGAGGGCAACAGACAACAGTGAAAATCCAAAGCACTAGCAGCATGTATCCGCTGAAATGTGTGGCACTGGGTACTCATTGCCTATCCACCGGAAAACTTCGTATTTGGAATTGAGATTTCCGTTATTGTGCATACAATAATTATCGCCGCTCTCCGTCATTAGACAGCCAGTCTTGGCCATTGATTTTACAAATATGCATCTTCTGATTCTAGAGTGGATAAGGGCCATGGAACACATGGAGCACGGTTCATGGGTAGTATAAACGTCAAACCCCAAACATAGATATACGGGTTCGGTATTTTCATTTTTTCCGTTAGCTACTTGGCTACGCCTTGCCGCTTCTTTTTCAGCTACAGCTTTGATCCCTGACATGATACTGTGTTCTAAAATGCTGCAACTGGAGTCCGTTCTCCTATCTACTGCAATGATGGGATTCCTAGTGTCATTAGGGTTTACAAATGCGGTCGTAATCGGATATCGGTTGTTATTGTTGGACTCTTGGATGGCCCTGTTAGTTATTTTCTCCAATACAAACCTGATCAACTCCATATCAAAAATGTAACCGTTCAAAACTTGATCATTTGGATTCCCATACCACGCCAGAGGCCAATATTTGCTAGACCACTCTAACACAAGTTCCTTGGTGGGAGCTGCCTGACGCGGGACACAATGGGTATCATTCAGATTACTATATTCAAAATTTGACCCCAGTTTGTTGAGTAAAGCTGCCACGTGTGACTTTTCTGGAATCATTTGCACAGAACATATAACCACCGTAAGCGTTTTCTTTTCAGCATTCGTTTTCTTTATTCTCTTGACGTGCAATAACGGGATTGGATCATCTGCCTGAGTTTTACCGCGAATGAAACTGGATATTGTTAGTTTTTTTTTTTTTTTTTTTTCCACCAAATATTGATTTATACATACTCCACCACTTGCTTAGAATATCTGGCGCTTATATCAATCGTCCATACATGGACTTGAAATTGTTAGTGATGAGGAACTAATTTCGGTGACCACAATGCAAAACAACTAACATACTAAGATCGGCTATGTCAAGGATACTTTTGTTTCTAATTTGAAGTAAACGATTCTCCACAACGCACCTTTTGTAATCAATATTAACGGGATTTAAACCCTTCTTGACCATTATAAAACCACTCTAGTCCAAACAACACACTTTGATGTGCTATTTTTCCAATTTGTCCCTTCGCTGTTGACAATCGGTTCATTGTGAAGAGAAGTTCGCAGCTTCCCGTTATCACGTGGTGTTCCAAAGGGTCAACGGTTACCATTATCCGGCCCTATACACTTAAAGTCTCTTGACACCGAGAAGGGTTGTCTCCTTTGTGCTTACTCGTTCAAGTCCTTCAAATCTTCAGGTGGAGTTTTGGTTTTCTGAAATGCCATCAAAAAACAATAAAGCTAGTTATAACTCCAAATGAAAAGTTTGCGAAACTTCATCGAAGATGATTTAGAGATTAGTTTGCCTAACGCGGAATGTCAGTGCTTCATGCCCAGTAATTCATCGAATGGCTTAGAAGAATTACTAACTACTTGCTTTGTGATTCCAAATAGATGCCGTATTGATTTACCTGGAATATGCCCTGGCAGTTGCCATAAGAATATTGTGGATCAATGCATCATCCATTTGCTTCAGAAAAAGCTTTTCAATAATGTCCTGACATTTGGCTATCGAATAGCCAACTGTGATCAGGTTAGCACTTCTCTTCACTGTGTTTATAGCAATTCCAACGCGTCTAGAATCAAAAGTCCTGAATGGCAATTATTACACAAGATGATGGGCACCAACAAATTTTTAGAATTACTGCTGAATCATACGGTTATTCAATACGCAGATAGTTTTTTTACCCAAGTGGTTGGCAATCGGGCCAATGAGCCCCATCTCCCACCATCATGGTGCAGCGAAAGATCAGATTTGAAGGAAAACTTGAATTGTAAGCTTCCTATTAGGATGAAAAAATTACTCTATAAGAAGGTGTCATTTTTGAACAAAGCAAGTGTGTTTCCTACGGGTGATAATATAGATAAGCTTATGGAGGAGATCTTCGGCGAATGCTTGGCTGACCGTCGGCGCTGGAAAAAGACAAGGTTCGTTTCAATTATGAAAAAAATGATTCAAAATCATGCAAGTATAAAATATTCGCAAATACTTGACAATGTGTGTCCCAAGAAAAGAACTTCTTTGGGTACCCATTTGGATGCCAACACGCATGTGGCGCTAGTCAATAAATTTGCCATTATAATACTTGAAAAACTTATTCCAGCGGCAATGTTCGGATCGAAGAGAAATAAATCAAAAATTTTCCATTATTTATCTCAACTACTGCGATTACCTCTAAACGGAAGTATTTCCTTTGGCCAATTGATGGACTCATTGAAAATCGAGGATTTTATCTGGCTCAAATCTCAAGCAAATCGCGGTAAATCCAATTTTGTAACTTTAAAAAGCCTAATAGAATGCTTTATATCTTGGATTTTTCAGTGTGCTATTCCAAGAATCATTACTACGTTTTTTTATTCTACGGAAGTTTCCTCCTGTGTGCAAATACTTTTTTTTAGACACGATGTTTGGAACGAAATATCAGCACCATTTTTAAATGACTATTTTGAAAGACATTTGATAGAAAATAAAGTCTGCAGAAATCATGATAGCTATCTGCTCTCAAAGTTTAATCATAACAAGCTTAGATTAATACCCAAAAAAGCTAATGGAGAATTTCGCGTTTTGACAACACCTTGCAAAGGAGCGGACAAAGAAGAATATTCTATTTTCAAGGACAATTTCATTTCTGTCATTTATCCAGTTCAATGCATCTTAGCGTATGTTAGAAGAAAAAGAAAAACATACTATGAGAAATTGGACTCAACTACCCAAATTGCTGACCGAGTGAATTCATTCAAAGAGGTGTTGATTCAAAAATATGGCAAAATTCCAGATCTTTTTTTTATGAAGTTCGACATCGCGTCTTGCTATGATTCGATTTCAAGAAAAAAAGCCATGGAAGTCATAAAATTGAGTTTGGAAAATGAAACAGGATTTTTCGTTAGGTCCCAGTCCTTCTATAAACCGTCAACCGGGGTATTAAAGATCCAGAATATTGTGAATGGTAGCAGAAAGCCTGAAGACGATGAAATTTTTATTGACAATGTGCGGACAGTTTATCTCAGCACACAAGATATTCTAAATGTTTTGAAATTAGAATTATTTGAGACAGCCCTGTCATTTGGTGGTAAATGCTATTTAAGAAAAGATGGCCTGTTTCAAGGATCGTGTCTTTCGGCATTGATAGTGGATCTAGTATACGATGACCTCATGGAGTCATTAGAAGTTTTTAAGCCACAACATTCCAATGAATGCTTGGTCCTGAGGTTAGCAGATGATTTCCTTGTCGTCTCTACAGATCAAAAACAAATTCTGGAGCTGAAAGATTTGTCATCAAAGGGATTTGAGGAGTACGGCGCTAAGATAAACGCGAAGAAGATCGAGATTATAAGCAACAGATTTCCACAATATAAAGCTTTTCAGTTTTGCGCGCTAGACATTTCATTGCATAATTTACAGGTCTGGAAACAAGCTGATTCTTTTAATATTCCAAATATTTGTTTCACTTCAACGGTGGAAACCTACTACAAGCTGAACAAACTGTTTGGAATGAGACTCTCATATGGAACTACTGACGGAAATTTAAACACACCATCCACAATTCTATATCAAATTTATCAAATTGGAGTTAACGTGGCGCAAACTTTTGTTTGGGCTTTTAAAAAACATCCAATTTTTTTGCAGCCCTTTGAAGATTTTATATCTCGCATTCTATTCTCTGTTATTGATGCTTGCCACCATTGCCCTGATGATGCAGTATTTCGCCTACAATTGCGTCTTGCGGTGCTTCAAAGTTTTTTAGAAGTACTTCTTCCGAACCCTTCAAAATTTAAAAACGCTATTCGATGTCTCAAATGCGCATTGAGTAAATGCACACACAATAACTTCTATAGAGCTGGGCTGGATAGGTTGCCACAGGGCACAATTAAATTTTAGATAACAAACATAAATCATCAAAGCTCAAGATCCCCAAAATAAGCTCTTAAATTTTCTTCATCTTTTTGCTTACGTTTTCTTTCCACTTCTTCAAAACCCCCAGAAGTCTTCAAGTTGCCTTTTCCAACAAAATTCCCTAGCTCGTCCTCGAAGGCATCGACGTCTCTATATTCTCTCTCCTTTTCCCACAATTTCTTGGCCCTTTCCAGGGCTTCGATCCTTTCATTGTGGTCGGGTTGCAATGATTGCACTTCACTGAGGAGTTGATCTCTTGCCTTATGGAATGTGCCAGGCTCTGGAATCGGAAGAATTGGGTTCGATTTGGACTTCTTTGGATGCTTTTCTTGTTCAACGCAGCACAAGTTGACAAGGTCAAATGTCTCAGATGCCTTATCCAAATCTTCTTTCAAATCTGCTGCCAAGTCTTCTTGTAAAGTAAGAAATTGTTGTTCTTCACAGACTTTCTCCAGCTCAGTTTTCCAAATTTTTTTCCACTGAGGCTTTTCACTCTTCATGAAACCTTGCATATTTTCCAGGCCCTGCTGTGCCGAAATCAACTCTCTATGAACGGAATCGAGTTTCTTTTTAGATGGCTTCACCCCATGAACAGCTACATCTTTCCTAAGGATTTCAATGATGTCCTGAAGATCATCTACTTTACTTAGGAGGGCATCTGAAGCCTCACTGAGACTACTTTGAGTGTTTTCGATGTACGCTTTGTTGGGAGACTTGGTGGACTCTAAAGAAAGTGTTTTAAAACTTGCCAACTTAGATAGTACTGCCTCAATAGTGGTTTCTGACTTTCTTCTGTTTTCATTAAAAAGTTGTTTCAGGATAGCCAGTTCGTGCTTCATTGCCTTGACAGTTGCGACCGGAACGGCCGCCTTTGTTGGAGCAGCGGCAAGAGTGGCAGGTGAAGGCGGACCATTGGAAATAGTCTGGTCCTCTGGAATGGAGGTTAAAGGCATTTCATGGCTCTTGAGGAATCCTTGAGTCCTAATTGACAAGTCCTTTATTTGCTCGAGAATACCCTCTTGACTCTTTGAAATTTCGGACCTCACCGACGATATCAACTCGGCGATGTCAAAATTAGGATCATATTTCTCTTCCTTAGCTTCGTTCTCCACTTTGGTCTCTGTTTTCTCTTGCTCTGCGTCCTGAAGTTTTATTATACATCCATCATGCAAATCAGAAATACCCTGTTCATCTAACTCGTAAAAAACAGAGTATTTCGGATCCTGAAGGTATAAGTCTGGAAAACTGTCTTCCCCCGGAGCATAAGCAAATTTTTCGACAAACAACAACTTCAACTCATGCATGCTGGTCGGAAGCTGCAGAACGCACCGCTTGGTTTTGCCACACATCTTCAAAAAAATCGTATAGGCTTTGGCAGGAGATTCACCGTTCTTGTAAGTTTTGTTGTTCTTCTCAGTCCCTTGGCTTTTAGTTGGATTAACATTTGTGTTCCCAAGTAGCCGAGGTTTAGAGAAATTTGATAGTGTAGTAGGAGAAGCAGCAGTTTGCCGTTCCCAGCCTCTCCCGCCCTGATGATCATGAACATTATTGGGTAATGGTGGTGGGCCTTTAGTTTCATCAGTAGGCGATTCCATCGCCCGTGTCATAAGTTCAGCAGGTACCGAAGCAGTGAAAGACGTAGGAGAAGTAGCAGGCAACGGCGGGGTAATAATGTCGGTCAAAGAGGGAGGAACTGATGCAAGAGCACCAGCTGCTGCCGCCTCAGTGGTCGAGTGGTTGGTCAATTTAGCCATCTGATAAGCAGAAAATCTTTTTGAAGCCCGCCTTTGTAAATTATTTCCTTTTTTCAATTCTGACAATGCCTCAGTCTCTGACAAGTTTTGTTGCTTAGGATCACCAAAAGAGGTGATGGAAGTTGAAATTGGAGGTACAGAGGGCTTGGGACCAGAAGCTGTTACTGGAGAAGAAAGCGAAACAGTTCTGGCAGACACAGAAGACGTGCTCCCGCTTCTTCTATGTGATTTGTGTTCGGCGAAATCCTGGCCTTGATGTTTAGGAGTATAGTTGATGCTTGGAGTTCTTGAACTTGGAGGCGTGGATTTGTTCGAAAGCGATAGACTGCTAACTGTCGATGGACGCTGCTGATGTAAACTTCTCTTAGCGCTTTTTTCCGATTTCACACTTTTTAGCAACGCCTGCTTAACCTTCAATTTATCCAAAAGAGCCACAATAATTTCCCTAATGCTAGGTAGATACCTGTTCAAAGTTTCATCAGAAGGCTCTTCCCTTAGGGCAACTTCCAGTACACGACGGAGGTCCATAGGGACATCTCCTAAATCAGACACCTCTAATCCAGAATGGCTAAAGAATTTGGATACTAATTTAAAATCATTCCCCAATTGAACGTAGGCATCAGAAACCATTTTCTCATTCAAAGCACCTTTGGACCATTGTGTCAAAGCTTGTAGTAGCTGTTTCGTAGACATGAGTAGTTTGGTCACCGTCGTTTCTACGCTGGAATTGCTGAGAATTGATGATGAGGATTTCCTCGAGGGAGCCGAATTATGGTGGCCATGCATATATTCCAAACCATCCCTACCATTGGGCATTTTCCTGTTCTTTCCTGACCAAATCCAAAGATGTGTTTGCACTTCTTTTTGAAGTTTTGACTCAAGTTTTCTTAGTTGTTCTTGTTGAATTCGGTGATCTTAGCGAAAAGTTCTGGTGTAGGGAATGCACAAGCACAAAGAATATAAGCACGAAACTCTGTCGTAAGATTGTTCTCTGGCTAGCTGCGAGAGCTTATGTTGGTGGATGATTTCTCGGAGATAGTCGTGCCGGATTCAGAAGGAGAAGAGACGTTGATATTTAGCCCTCACGATGCTGAGAATATAGCGGCTCCCGTGGAAGAAGGTATGGTTCCTTCGGGTCAAGATTTGGAGATGCCAGGTGACAGCATGGGCTATGAAAGTGGAAGGAGGTCTTTGAGGAAAAGAAAGGCCATACAGCGGATGCCATATAGTTTAGATAGGATCAGGCACCGGCAGCTTCTGCAAGGCTACGACATGTCGGGCTTTGAAACAATATCAGAGGACTTAAAACTGCCAAGTCCACCAAAAAATACCATTGAAGACGCTGCTGGGTCACGCAGGCGTGGCACCGATGGAATTGAGCTTGCAGCGGACAGCGGAGATGATAAAAGCGATGAGACAGTCACTTCTGAAGAAGATCTGGTGAGGTTCCGAGGAAGAATAGTCAATATGAAGACTGGATTTCGTGGTTTGCTACCCAGAATTGCATGGGAAAAGGCATTGAAACAGCAGAAATCTACAACGAGGACCTCGAAAAGGCGAAGAAAGTCTTCAAACCATAAGGGAGTTGCCAAGAAAAAGAACATCGTTTCAGAGAGAAATATAAATCAAGATGATTTGCTGCTTAATGATTTGGTGGTTCCAAATGATGAAGAAGAAGGTAGAGAGGACCAGTTTCAACTGCACGAAAGACCGGATGAAAAGTTCATGCAAGAACTGAAAAGCGTTAACGAACGTTACCAGCAGAGATATAATCATCAATATCTGAGTGATGATGAGCTCAGTGATGAGGAAATCGATGATTTTATTATCGAGCTGGGGCAGAGAGATGCAAAGAACGCTCGAATAGCCCGTCCAGACAATCTGGAGTTACAAGACAGTTTCAACAAAGAATTTGATTCAGATTCTGATGTTATAGAACTCAGTGCTGTAGAATATAATAAAGGTACGATTGATGCCATGCTTTCCAGGGGGAACATGACAACTCGTGGACACATAACCTCCAATAAAGGTACAGGGAAACGTAGGAGCACGTTGGGCACTATGGGAAAGCCTGCTGGCTCAGAGGTTATCCACCAAAAGAGATCTAGAAGAAATTTTGCCAAGAGGAAAACCCAACAACTCTTATCCCCAATACATCCTCTGTCTTACAAAAAGGGAACTGAAGACCAGATCACTGCCCATGGAAATATGCGCGTCCAGATGAAGCAAAACGAAAAGGCAAACAGTAGAAAACGAGTCTCATCCATTGGACCATTTGCCCCCTTTGGCTCAGAAAATACTAGACGTGTGAATATTTTTCCTCTTGTCATAGAAACTCCCAGTGACAGGTATGTACTTCCCAAACACACTTTTCCCAAAAATGAAGTTCCGGATTTATTTGAACATGATACAGAAGGCGATTATCCCATACAGAAAGCGTCCTTAAGTGCCCTGGACTCACTTTTTGCGGGGAAACCAGTCACCTCTCCAGACACTGTAACTGTGAACCTGTGTGACAAGCAATACACGTTGTCCAAATTCCTTCGAAATGACACCCCTTCCATTTTAAACAGAATTTTTGACCAAATTATAGAGCATGGTGTCACGGATAAGGAAATTTTACAAACCTCAGAAACTTTAACTCTCTTCTTATTGCATTTAAACCACATGGGTGTTTATGAAATCATTTCTGAATTTCATAAAAAATTCAGGTTTAAGGTTAATATTTTGAGGGACAAGGCAAAACCGATCCATTTCTACCAAATCGCCATATGTCAATTAATGCTTTTAGAAGTTTCCAAGTATTCCGACATTTCAAGTACTTCAATGTCAGAAATGAAATCAAATGTAATAAACCATGTGGTTTCCTTTTTCAAATTACTTTCCTTTTGTTATGATTCGGTTTCAAAATCGGATATGGATTACTTATTTCAGAGTTGTGACATTTTGTCAAAAGTTGTACATATTATGGACATGGAGGATAAAATATGGGGGAAATTGGTAGAACAAAGTTTCCAACCGGAGGTTTGCTTCCTTCTGGTAGACACATTTCCCTCCGATAAACCCCAATGGAAAATTCTAAACGTAGGTCCGGATCATGCACAGTTATCGCAAGCTTTTAATTTTGCAGAACACTGCAGCAAAAATTTTCATTGGTCATATACGAAGGAACTTCTCTTCCTTTTTGACAAAATTTTTAAAAGGAGGCGATATCAAGATTTCAACGAGGAGGATTCTCTTTCGAGCAAGAACTTTGTGTTGAGCCCATCCCAAGAACTGGCTAGAACCACTTCTTTCAACAACTATTTAGCTCTCCTTCAAGAGACTGAATTGACGGATCTGGTAGTGGAAAGAATCACGCCAATTGGTGAATTGTCTGTCAACGATTCTTCCGCTGCTTTGGTAAACAGGCTCAACCTTTTGATAATACTAGCCCGAAATTGTAACATAAACTTGGAAAAGAGAATGGAGAACCTTATTAGGCCCGTATTGACTCCGCCGTACTTCTTACGACAGAATGAGCAAAGTTCAAAAAAAATTGGCAAATCAATTCTCGAGGGCATTCTGAGTTTGGTTGAAGTCAACAGATCAAAGAATTTACCATTTAAAGGCAAAATTTTGGTTGCAGCTTTCAAAAATTTAGTTTTCGAGAATGGTAGTTTATTGTCAAACTCCTGGACAAATTTTCTTGATCATTTGGTTCCCGCTATCGAAAAATGTTCCAAGTCGAAACCGTCCTTTCTTAAAGAATTTTATTCTTGTTTCATTTTAATGTCTCAAAAGGAATCTTTTACTAGAAACCTCCTCCAAATTTTGCCGCTCTACTTGAGAAATCTTCCTCTTTTAGGAGCAGTATGGGCTCAAAGAAATATTCTTCAGCTCATCAAAGGAAAGGTGCACTTATCCACAAATTGGATCGATTACTATTGCACTGTTGGAAAATATTTGGTCCGAGAAGACGTTTTATCTTGGTGGTCTTTTTACATGTACAACGATGTCGATGATTCATTGACCAACAAGTTCTATTTCCATTGCAAAATTTTGCAACTTTGTGATTCTCAGTCTTTTGACCTTATCAAGAGATCTATGTTTGAAACTGCGACAAGGTATCTTTTGGAGAATAATTCCACGTGGTTTCATCGCTTTTTAACCCAACTGATAAACCGTGAGAATTCGGTAGTATTTGGCCATGTTTATGGGAAATCAGCTAGTGATATGCTACACGTAGTAAAAAGGTTCGTTTGGACGCTTAACAGGCTCTCTTACAATGATCTTCTTTTCGGATTCATTTCGAACTTGCAAAAATGCTATCAAGAAGGAATTATCCACAGAGAGTTTGTCTCACGACTTGTGGAAAATCTAAATCTAAATTTTGTTGATCAAATTAAAGACAGCCACGATTTTTTCCTGCTGAAGAGAGAACTTGGAATTTCTGATATTGAAACCGAGAAAAGTGCATTTAGGGATGTTTTCAAATCTCACCAGCTCCCGATCGCACAGGCGTGCTTTATTGAAACAGGACTCATTCATGCTTGCTCCATGGGCGAAGAAGTTACGAATTACATGGAGAAGCTAAAATCTCTATTCAACTTTTCGGCTTTGCCAAATTTTTTTCATTTTTTTATTGCACTCCTTGCAGCACATTTGCAGAGTGAAAATGAAAAAATTTCGATTTTTAAAATCAAAATTGGAAGTTATCTTCTTTTGCTCATTAATGATGTATTGAAGTCAAAATTTCTTCAAGTTACACCCGAGGAATTTTTGGAACTGTGCATACTTCATAACCTTCTATGCTCCTTTGATAATCAGCCTCATCAACAAGAAACAAAAGAGAAACAATATTTTAAACAAGAAAATATCCAATTCCAGATCAACGTTTTACAGATAGCCCATGGATTTTCGGAATACAAGTTTTTGGCACAAAGATCGAAAGAATTTTTAAATGGGGTCACCAGACCCAATGAGCCGCTGGACGGCGAGCTGTTAGCCAAAATTGATGATATTGCACGGCAGTATATTGACCATAACTTGCACCTGGGGCATTTTCAACTTCAAACGGACCAACATGCGCTCGTGTCAAAGCTCCACGACATGATAACGAACATTTCAAATTAAGCGTATACCCATATTTAATCACGGAGGATTTCTTGTAATTAAAAGTATCTATCATTTTGTGATGGCTTTCTCTGCTTCCAATTTGTCCAAATGCTTTTTCAAAGCGACCAAAGTCACGATGCGTTTAAGCAACTCCTCATGCCTTTGGACCACATCATAAGACGGCATTGCTGGACTTACAGGCAATCCTAACTCCTGCAACGTTGCTGCAACCTTATTTTGTAAGGCTGGTTTAAACGCAGATATTTTGGTTGACCTTAAATATACACCGGGAGGCAGCTTTTCGCCATGTGCCATAACACCCAAGGAACGTCTTTCATCGGAACTAAAATTTTGCAACAAATGTTCTGCATAAACACTTTCGGCCTTGCGTTTAATAGCAGTTTGCATCTCTTGTTTTTGCTTTTTCGTTTTCTTAAACTGGTTGGCGTCTTGAGTCTCCTGCTTCTTATCATGCATTTGTTGCAATTGTTGCCTTTGTAGGGCAAATAATTGTTGTTGTCTCATCCAAGGATTTTCTGGGACCGTAGAATCGTGCTTGCGCTTTCTAGATTTATCAGAAAGTAAACTACCATACAGTTGGGACATTCCCTGTGAAGTCAAATACTGAGAAACGGATTGATCCGAATTGGGTGAATCGAGCAGGCGTAGGAGCGACTCTCTTTCATTCAAAGTCTTCTTTGCCGCCATCTCAAATTTTCTAGATTCAACAATCAGTGCCTCTTCTTCCGCTATTTCTGCTGCCGACCTGGCTAACAGTCTTTGTAAATATTTCTTCCTCTCAATTTCTTTCTCTTTGGGAAAGTTCAAGGAAGGCAACAACGGGTCATCTGGATTCTTAGCCAAAAAATATTTTTGACATACCTTGTAGAATTTCTCCTTTAATTCTTCCAGGGTCCTGGGCTTACCGCTGTTGTACCGGTCTTGGATTACAAACCATCGTAAGTCGTACTTTCGGCACAGCTGAAACAAGTAATCCACTTCTTCATAATCCCAATCATCATTTTCAGTGGAATCCGGTAATTCAGAATCTTCCTGTTTCACAGATTCAGAAGATGTGTTGGGAAGGCTCATAAAACTATGATAGCACACATTGTCAAAGCTGGGTATCCTCAAATGAACGTTGAACTTTGCATATGGATATTCCTGAGCTTCTTCGCCTACCAACTCCTTAGAACCTTTGACCCATCGGTGCAGTTTTAAAGAGTCATTAGCCCTAAACTCCGCGTACGTCCAAGGAGAAGGCTTCGAAATGGATGCCAGCTTGTCTTTGAACTTACTAGCAGGCTGTATTGCTATCGGTGGTTGATTCTCACCTAAAAGATTGTAGAGTTCTCTCTGCATTCCCGTTACTTGCGGTTTGGCAGTCTTGGAAGCTGTTGATGAGGCTGACATCGTTGGAGGAGGTGATGCAGAATTTCCATAGCTCTTGGATTTGTGCTGGATATTGAGCACATCAAAAATATCTGAGGGGGGCATGAGAAAGTTTATTCTTTATATTCTTGTGCTCTATTTTCACTTTGTTTTATTCACTTGTGAGTTTTCATGAAAACATATCCAATGTGTGCAATTTAGCTAAAAACTAGCGGAAATAAAATCACACAAAGGAGGGATATTCACTGTTTGCATCGGTTTGAATTCAATGATTTCATCAAAGAAGGCAAAGATTAGAGTGCCCAATAGACTAGGTCTTCCAAGCCAGAGCTTTGAGAGCCTATGGGGTATTTTGAAGGATGCTATTGATTACATCTACGCAGACCGGGTCAGCGAGCTTTCCTTTGAATTACTCTATCGTACCGTGTACACCTTGGTATTGAGAAGGAAAGCTGGTGAGCTATATGGTAACTTGGAGAAGTATTTGGGGGCCAAATTAGATGATATAGAGGAACATAAGTTAAAGAATCTAAAAGGGTTCGATCTATTACAAAGACTACTTGCCGTCTGGAAAACGCAATGCCGCTGTTTCAAGCTTATCAGCGATATTATGCTTTATTTGGACAAGGTTTATTGTAAACACGAAAGGAATATGGAGACATATGATATGGAGTTGAATCTATTTAGAATGCATGTTCTTGAACCCACCGAAGAAGAGGTCAACAAGGCAATGCTGGTAGATATTAATCAGGCTAGATCAGGCGGGTCCCTAGAGGTATCCCACGTTAACACTTTGAAAGAAATTGTTGGTATGATGGAGACTTTGGAAGATGACAAGGATAACTACTTTTTAATCCACTTCGAGCCTGTACTTCTTCAGGAGACCGAGCAATATTACAAAAATGCGATTAATTACCAACAGCTGTCTCCAGTTGAGTATTTGGAGACAATGAAGAAATTGAAATCCTTCGAGTTCGCCCTTGATCAGAAATTCGTCAATTCAGATACCACAATTAAAGTTACCACAGTTTTGGAAAACGTTCTTATTTGGAGCCAGCAATTTATGGAAGCAGTGCCAGTATTAACGCGCCAATCAGTTGCAGGTAATGATATTGGGCTGCTCGAAGAGCTATGTTCGTTGTCTTCCGAAGAGAAGTATTGCTTAAACATCTTGGAATGTATCAAAGGATGTATTTGGGAAGATGCAAACTCCATCTGTGTAGAAAAGACTTCAAGAAGGAAAGCTCAAAGTGCCACCCAGTGGACTATGAAAGTCATAGAATTGTACAAGTACCATAAGGCCTTTTTATCCGCAGTGAAGTTCAACAATTTCATGTCTGATGGTGCCGGAAATTCTAGTTTAAATATTGTGAATGAAGTGGTAGGAAAGTATTTGAATCAAGATGCAGGACAATGTTGCGAATTTATTACGTTGTACTTGGATACTTATTTGAAAATGAGCCAGGACAAACGTGAGATTAACAAAGTGAGGCAAATTTTGGAAGAATGTGTGGAGATATTCAAGCTTATCTGTGAAAAAGACATCTTCGAGAATTTCTACAAAAAGCTACTGTCCAGAAGACTTCTTCATCAAAAGTCCGCTTTGGAACTAGAGAGATGGCTTGTCAAACAAATTAAAAACGAAATGGGTAACCTCTTTACCTCCAAGTTGGATGGTATGCTTAGGGACATCGGCACTTCAACAGAGCTCTCTAGGTCTTTCAAGAAAAATAATGAAACAAGCGAGCTTTTGCGAAACACTTCTTTCACTTCACAAGTTTTAACCATGACATCTTGGCCCTTCCAAACGGCTAGTTTACTAGACGGGAATGTTATTTTGCCAACCAATATGCAGCAACTGCAAAATGATTTCGAGACTTTTTACAACCAGAGGTACAACGACAGGACTCTAAGATGGGCTCACCATTTGGGGTATATGGAGATTGGCTTCCAATTCGAAAATGGGTATCATGAAATAAGTATGCCCATCTATGGGGCTATCATTTTTCTTCTGTTCGAAGAACACGACAGCTTGACCACTGAACAAATCTTGGAGTTGACAAACATGCCCGAACAAGAGTTACAACGACAGTTGGTCTCCTTGTCCATGGCACCTAAATGCAGGATTCTCAGGAAAACTCCTGTTTCAAAGACCATCTCACCAGAAGACATATTTTCCATCAACTATTCCTTCAGTTCGTCAACACAGAAGGTAAAATTGCAGTCGATTCCCAATACAGCAACTAAACCAGATCTTCAATCGCAGGCAGGACAAGACCTATTAGAGAAGGAAAGGGTCATAGAAGTGAACGCAGCCGTGGTACGCATTATGAAATGTGAAAAGCATTTAAGCCATGATGCGCTAGTCAAGGCAGTCACAGATGCACTTAGTCACAGATTCACCTTGTCCACGTCTATCTTCAAGAAGAGTATTGCTAATCTTTTGAACAAGGAGTATCTACAAAGGGATGCAGATGATGCATCCATTTATGATTACATATCCTGACGTAGCTGATCCTGCCTCTTCAGTATAGACTTTAAATTCTTCGCCATCTTGGCTACACCATGAGTCTCTTGACCGCATATGGCACAATTGGTGTCCTTTCGTACTCTTTGCGTGAAGCAATCGCTGCAGAAGTAGTGCCCACAGTTGGTCATAATAGGAGACTTGTAATCATTTTTACAAATAACGCACTTGAAAGGAATATCTTCAATATCATCCTGCTTTCTGGGAGAAGACTCGTCAATTTTCCACTCTTGGTTCAGCTTCCAACCGGTCTTAAAATCATCCCTAGAGTGCAAGAACTTGCAACTGTCTCCATAGCCGCAATAACCAGTCTGCTTGTAATCCTTACAAATGTCTGGCTGGAAATCCGTCAGTATAGTGGTTTTTATGTTCTTCGCCTGCCCTTCCGCCCTACCCATCGTACTGGACCATGAAGCAGATTCCGCATTAGAGTCATTACCAGTCTTTTGATCAATCGAAGACTTGGACTTCAAATCCGCAGAGGCCTGATCTTCTTCTTCCGCCTTTTTGGCCCCCTTAATACGCTCTTGGGAGGAGTCTGTGGAAGTCAGCCCCATTAAGGGTCTACTTTTCAACTCCGGTATCGCTTCAGTTTTGTCATCTCCAGAACCAGCTTGCGACCCGCAAACGTCCACTTTCTTCCTCTTGACAGCAGCACCTTGCTTCACAGATCTTTTCTTGAACATCTTGCGATTCTATATACCCGTAAAATGCGGTCTACTGCAACTTCAACAATTTTATTATTCGGCTTTCACTTTTCGGTCAAATTTGGACGCGCTTCCATTTGAGCCGACTGAACAGTTAAGTGGCATACAAGAGCCTAAGGAAAGGGCGAATAATAGGTTTTCCCTCAGAGCCCCAGAGGAGTTCTCAACCTAACTCCAGCTCGAATATTAAGTGGAAAATCGTTTGATTTAGTGCTAGTGAATTGGCTTCCCTTTAGGCTTGGCGATGAGTGAAAGCAGTGCCAAGGATCGGGAGACAAGAGCACAATTTGTGGAGAAGCCCCAGAACAGAATAGGTGGAGATACCAATAAGGTGATTCGCAGCGCGTTGAAGAAACGCGAGCACTCAGAGAAGACCGATGACGATGATCCCGGTGCCATAGTCTCATCCCCCCTACTTACGTCCACACCACCTACCATCTCCAAGGCATTGGTCAAGCTGTACCCCAATTTGATAGTGGCAGATAGGGCCCTCAACATTTTAACGTGGACTAATGATGACATCTGGTCCAGCGTGCTCATGGTGTTGAGTTACATCGCCTTGGTTCTTTATTTTGAGTCAGTTGCCAAATATTTCGGCCATCTGGTGGTAGTAGCTATTATGTGGGGGTATTCGTTGCTTGACAAGCATGTGGAAGAAACTCTCAGTACCCATCCGACTCTGGATGACATCGTTTACGTGATGAACAGGGTCATCACTAAGGCCGACATTTTACTGTCGCCTGTTACTATACTCAGCATCCATGACATCAGGAAACTGCTGTTTACTACCGTATTTCTTTCTCCCGTCTATGTTATCATAGCATTGTTCATCTTACCTCCAAGGAAATTACTTCTAACTGGAGGTGTATATCTGTTGACCTACCATTCATCCTGGTCCAAAGTGACAAGGCGGCTGCTGTGGAGGTTTAAACTGGTGAGGCTGCTTGTGTTTTACATTACCGGTCTTGATCTGGGTGGAATGAGCAAGAGCCAGGGAATTTTTGCCGCCGTGAACAAGCAGATGAACAAACTGTCCTCTGGGGATAGCGAGGGGGGCTGGCCCATCAGATTCACATACGTACTCTACGAAAACCAACGCCGCTGGTTGGGCATTGGTTGGACCTCCAGTATGTTGAGTTACGAGAGGGCGCCCTGGACGGACGAATTCTTCAACGAGGCTCCAGCGCCGGATCAGTTTCAACTGCCTGATGAGAATACGGGCATGATGTGGAGATGGGTTGATAAGACTTGGAGATTGGATATGACGAATGACGGCTCGATGCAGCTGTCAAGCGCCAGAGCCAAAACCACGGCATCGCCCAACCCCGATGACGGGTTCATATACTACGACAACACATGGAAAAAACCCTCCACGGAGGATTCTTTCTCCAAGTACACTAGAAGGCGCAGATGGATAAGAACCGCGGAGCTCTTAAAAATAGGCAACCTCGGCGGCGAATCAGGCACCAAGAACGTAATAGACTCCTCCTTACTCAATGCAGAAGACAGTCACCTGGCCGCAGCAGAGGGATCCTCGACTGCAACAGAAGCTGACAAGAACAGCAGCCTAAAGCGCAGAAGTGTCTCCTTCAACGACGTAAAGAACGTGCATATCATCCCGCAAGAAGACGAATACAGCAAGTCATCAGATGAAAAGCCAGAACCAGATAAGCAAGCGGAGGAGGAATCTACAGACTCCACGCCGCTGTTGCAGAATGACGCAGGCGAGAGGGAGAAGACCTCGGCTGAGGAAGAGATGTCGGAACACGAGAAATCCTTATAATAATGCCCATATAATACTTTTTTTCTTTGGAATTGCGTTTAAGCATGCATTCTTGTTGAAATTATTATAGTATATAATATATTAACACTGTTGTGACCCCGGCGCCCTTTACAATCTGTTGACAGTCAAAGTAGGTGGAAGAGACTGGATCAACTTCTTGGCCTTGCCGGCATCGTTAACGACCAAAGTGTACAAGCTCTTGCTGCCTCTGACCTTGAACTTGGTCTGTCTAAAGGACTTGCCAGCCTTGTTTAGCTTCTTGTTAACCTTGACGGTAGCGACTTTGACGTCGTTTCTTCTGGTCAATTCCAAAAACTGCTTGATGTCTGTGATTTCCTTAGCCATTTCAAATTTGACGTCCTTAAACTATACAAAAAGCGTCACGATCTGCAAGCCCGCATATTAACAGTCTATATTATTGCAGTTCAGTCAATATCTTAGGTTTGGAACCTCTGAGACCTGTGGACTAGCTCTCGGTTTGCGTCGCGTCATCGCGCTCGCTGAAATTTTTCAGAATTTTTTTTTCAAAAAAAAAATATTGTATTTTCAGAATAAGATGTACGGACTGTGATAAGAACAGTCACACAATCGAAACACGGCGGAAAAAGCTGCAGTGAATACATATATATATATGTATATACTAAAAAAACAAAAACAAAATAATTTAAACTATTAAACCACGTCCTCCATTTCAATCTCGTCATCGCCCTCATTTTCACCTTCGCCCTGCCCATCTTCTCCTTGCTCGTCTGCGAGTTCTCCCAGCGTAGCTTTCCTCTCCTCCTCTTTCAACCTCTTGTACTCGGGCCTCAAAGTGTATTTGAAAGCATAGGGCCCCTTCTTAACCAAAATGGCCACTTTGTCGAGACACTCCTTGAGATGGGCCTCTGGCTGCCTCGTACGCTCTTTGAGCCCCTTGAGAGACCAGTAGTCGTACTCGTCGAACAGTTTGAACAAATAGTCCAGGATCTCCTTCTTGGGCATACGGATCGACTTGGTGTTGCTCCTTGCCTTTTCACGACCCACTTTCAAAAAGTTGGAATTGTCGCCCCTCATGGACATACCTGTGTGGCTCATGGTGACACCGACGGTTTCGTCCAAGGTCGTGATGCGTTCCTTGTTGTTGTTCTTAACCAGGTTACGTCTCTGTTCGACAATTTTGTGGTAGTGTGGGTCATTCATGGAGGGCATCACTTGGCATTCGTGGCAGATGGTGCCCGTGATGGCGGTCTTCTTGGGAATTGTTTTCACATAGGGGATATATCGATCTCTTCCATCCCTGTCGGTCATTACCCTGTGGTTAAACTTTCTTCTGTTATTTCTACGTTTTAACTGCTGCTGCCTTCTCTTGAGCTCTTCTTCCCGTTCCTGCTTCCTAATGTATGCCTGCCTCTGCTTCTCTGGATCAGATGCCAATTCCCTGACACGCTGCTGGTATTTTTTCAGGTTCTGTTCAGTAAATATGTATTCGTTTTCTACCACTTTCTTGGTCAACTCCAGGTCATACTGATGCGGAATGGAGTCGTCGTCGTCGTTCTCATCGAGCACTAGCTGTATCTTACTGCCATCTTTGTTGATTCTGATCTTGCCCAGCTGCTGCCCATGGATGTTGTTTCTATCTCGCCATTTTTCTGCTAGAAACATGGGCAAGCGTACCAGCCACACCTGTCTGTTGCTATTATGGAGGTCCAAGTCCAATGATTCCTCGTACACTTTGTTCTCGTTATTCTCGATGTCATTTCCGTCAAAGACTTCTTCATCTTGCGACAGATAATCATCACCAGAATCGTTGCCGGTACCTTCAGCTTTAGCAGCAGCAGGTTCTTTCGACATGGTTAGAGGATCTCTTGCTGTGTATTGGCCTTTCTTTTAGGGGGATGTATTGGGAACCGTCTCTATGTTTAAGTTTGTTGAAATTTAACTTTGAACTTGACGTTACATGAACACACCAAAAATGAGTTTGGACATCGGCAGGTTTCTAAAGGCTGAGATTGCCAAAAAAAAGAATGAGCTGGCGCAAGAGAAGCAGCAGTCTCTGGAAATCACGCCAGAGGCACCGCCAGGGGTGCCGCCAGGAGTATCGCCAGGGGTATCGCCAGGAGCATCACAAGAGGAACAACCGCGAGAGGAATCACAAGATTCACCATTCCACAACGTCCCAGCTAAGCTAGATGACCTCGATAAGGCTAAACGCAAGCCGAAAAGCGAGACGGATCAAGACATTTTGCAACGCCTCAAGACACGTCCCGATAGAGTCGGTAGCGCCATCGAGAAGGACTCCGAGAGGTGTACTGCGATAGACCCTGCGTGCATCGCGGCAAAGGAAAAGACTAGAGTGGTATCGATCCAATGCAACCTCTACATTCACGAGCTGTTGAACCAGTGGTCCAACCAAGGTTACAAACCAGACCTGCTTCCTGAGACGAAGAAATCGCTTTTCCCCTTACTGGTGCGTCTGCGAAAGTGCACTTTAGCCCAAGACCTGCTCACTTCGCTAGCGACCGTCCTCTACCACATCCAAGTTAAGGAACTACATTTGGCCACTGAATCGTACATGAAACTTAGCATTGGCAATGTCGCGTGGCCCATCGGTGTGACAAGTGTCGGGATCCATGCGCGCAGCGCACAGACGAGGATTCAAGGTGATAACGGAATAGCGAACGTTATGTTGGACGACCGTACCAGGCTTTGGATCACCAGCGTGAAGAGGTTGATAACTTTTAAAGAATTTTCGGGAAAGTAATTGGGTCGATGTTTCAACTTTTTTTTTTTTCCCGCTTTTATCCCCTTAAGAGTGAGGAGGATCACAAGGTCCATTCGGTTTCGAAGAGCTTACACAAGCCCGGCCCCCCTATAGTGAACTCTCCAATAGATCAGCGTAACTACAAGTCATGTCAGGTCTCATAACGGGATTCGTGGAGTCGTTTGGGCAAGGTTGGCTACAGGATAAGGCCACCGATTTTGCCGGCGAGCATTTCCAACCAACTAAGGATCCATACTTTGAGCAGACACCGGATGGGAAACAGGTTCGGAGAAGGTTGCCACACTATTGCTCCAAGCAGGAGAGCAAAGTGTGGAAGAAGTTGCAGAACCAGGCCTGGTCCCACGATAAGGGCATCTGTGGCAGTTGTTGCTGGCGGGAATGTATTGGCTGGGCTCCGATGCTGACCATAATCCCGATCATAGGCCCTGCCATCATGTATTCGATCCACGGGAAGCTGGTCGACTACGCGGAGCAGCAGTACCAACTGCCCCCTGAAGTCGTGATGAAGATGCATGGGAACATCGGCATCGACCTGGCGATCAGCTTGGTACCCGTATTGGGGATCGTGTTCACCTGGATGAACGCCTGCTCAACAAGAAACTGTGCCATAGTTTACAACTTTGTATGCCAAAGGGCGTTGGAAAAGTATAATCAGCAGATGGCTACGAACGCCAACACCGGGGCATCCCCGCCGACCCCGCTGGACAAGGCCAAAGCTGGGCGCGGCTACGAAACGACTCGTAGTCTATCTAGGGAAACTCAGCCGCAGCGACAGCACGGCCATTTGGCGGGCAAGGACACCTTGCCAAAATACGAAGAGATCAACATGGAGTCATACCCCATGCAAAACTACGGGCAGGCTCCACCGCGTCCCGTGGGGCCCAACGCTCACGAGCGACCTCCTGCCCAGGCGGCTGGTCCCTACAAAAGACCAGCTGCTCCGGTCCCTGCAACTGCTCCCGCCCAACAACCACGTGCACAAAGGCCCTATGTATAAGGGAGGACAAATCAATCGACGCTCAAAACTAAGTAGCCTCGTTCATAACATCGTCATCTCCAAAGTAAAAGGAAAAACTACCCACCATTTGCCTGTCAATGACCTGCGCAGACGAGAACCGCGTCTGGATCGACGGCTGCTTCGACTTCACCCACCACGGGCACGCCGGTGCCATCCTGCAAGCTAGGAAAACGATCAGCCCGAACGCAACACTTCACGGATGGCTTGTTTGCGGTGTGCACAACGACGAGGCCATTGCCCACCACAAGGGGACCCCGCCGGTCATGAACCAGGCGGAGAGGTACGAGCACACGCGGGCCAACAGGTGGTGCAACGAGGTGGTCGAGGACGCCCCGTATGTGACGCAACCGGCCTGGTTGGACCGGTACAACTGTCTGTACGTGGTGCATGGCGACGACATTACGCTGGACGCCAACGGTGAGAACTGTTACCGAGAAGTGATGGCACAGGGCAGATTCCGCATGGTGAAGCGGACCGAAGGTGTCAGTACCACGGAGATCATCCACCGCATTCTAAACAAGATCGATTTGCCGGCGCTCCCACCCAAGCTGCACGACCTGCAGGCCTACAGCAGTGACTCCACGGGTCACCACAGCCACTGCTACGTGTTTGCCCACGATTTGGACCACCAAATTGTGAAGGGGGGTTACCCCTTCCAAGCGGAGAACTGCCAATTCGTCACTGGAGATCTTGATCTGTTCCACATGGGCCACATCGAAAGGCTGCGGTCGCTTGCCGTGGCAGGCGGCGGCCGCAGCCTCATCGTGCTGGTTCGGACGCACCCCGATGGCATCATGACTCTCAACGAAATCGCACTGAGCGTTCTCAGCTGCCGGTACGTGGATGGCATCGTTCTCGAGCCCACTGCACGCCTTGTCGACTCCCTGAGTCCTAAGCTGGTGTCGCTGGACGAGACGCCCGGTGGGGCCCGCTTCGGCTACTTGACGAAGAACGTCATCGTGGAGCGTATTTTAAGCAGCAGGCAGAGCTATACGGAGCGCAACAAGAAAAAGGGCTTGTCTTGAAAAAGACAAAAACCGCCGCCCCCATCATCATCATTATCACCGTCATCAACATCGTTGCAAAAAATACGTACTCTATGTACCCGATAAACAGAAAAACAATCTCAATTCGTTGCCTCGTAAAACAAAATGCATATGCTCAAGCCCCTTCGTAATGCTGCACCTCTTCGTATCTCCTCTCGTTGGACTGGACGTTGGAGCCCCTCCTTGACTTGTTGAAAACCTCTGCAATATCCCCGTTGTCAATCAAGTCCTGAATCTCGTCGCCGGGTCTGCCCCAGTTCCCCTTGCCGAAGCCCTGCTTCTTAACGTTGTTGGGGGACTCGCCAAAGTTACCGGCATGGGTGAAGTACTTTGCGTCGGGTCTGGCCTCGTGCTGGGTCCACTTGTTAGTTCTAGTCATGATGCTAAAGGGGGGGTAGGTTATCTAGGTGGCGTCAAAGTGTATAAACAATTGAAACGTTTTTGTTACGGCAGTCGAAACAAATACGCGGTCTGTGGAAGTAGAAGCGAGAGGATAAGACGACCTCTACCGAGCCTCTGGTCCTCGAACCCGTCTGCTTTTATACCTTTTTTTTTTCTTGTTGGAGCCGTGTGTGTTGTTGGCCCTGTTTGCCGCTGAGCCCCACCCCTAAAATCCTTGGATTTCCCCCGCCCCCCGTTTTTTGGTCGAAGTCACGGCGAAACGCGCCTTGCACTGCCCTCTCTGTGTGCAAACGGCATCCACACTCTGTCTTTACACCCGATTTTTCTGGAAATATGGGTGATCTTCGGCACAGACTGGTACGGCTTCCAAAGCTTAAGTGAGACCAGGAAAACATCGTTACGGTGGCCGAGTGGTTAAGGCGATGCCCTGCTATTACCGATCATAGCAACTAGGCATTGGGTTCTACCTGCGCAGGTTCGAATCCTGTCCGTGACGTGCTTCTGAATTTTTTTTTTCTCTCTTGTTTTTCCCACCCGGATTAAGTTCCGATTTCTTTCTCCGAATGTCTTTCCCACGCCACGGCTTTCCTCTGAGATGGTGCCACTGCGGGCCAACACCGAACAACACCCGGGTCATCAACAGAATACTCGCAAGGGAAGCTGCACTTCCAAGTCAAGGCGTAAAGATAATAACGGTCAATGAGCAGTAATCATGCTAAATAAATATGTCATATATATTACAAAGGCGTAGTGGGTATTGAGCTATGCGGAGGAGGAGGTGTGACATCTCCCTCACTATCTCTCCCCCCGGGCAGCTTTTATCACTCAAAGGGATTCATTCCACCCCGTTGTGTTAGCGGACAAGCCTGCGGAGCGTCACGTAACGTTGCACTCGAGGACATTTTTATTTCGAGAAGGTAGAGCGACCTTTTTCTTTCTCGGATATATTGCCCCTCGCCAATCCTGGCCATTGATTCATTTTAGACTTTCCATAGTCCTTATTTTCTGTCTGTTTAGACTTCGTAGGAACTGGAACGGTAATAACGATAATAACAAAATTTTTTATAGATTTGGTAGCCACACGCAACACAACTCACCAGAACCATGGATCCCACAAAGGCACCTGACTTCAAACCCACCGACGCCAACTCGAGACCGGAGCCACCTCCGGATCCCACCTCGACGATTCCCAAATCGAGCCCGATCGTGCCCTACGTCTTGGCAGACTACAACGCTTCCATAGACGCACCTTTCAACTTGGACACCGCTTACAAGGAGAAGGGAAGGACGAATTTCCGTCTGAATGTGCCTCCCCCGTCCGTGGTCTCGACACCTAGCCATGCACACCGCAGAAACGCAAGGACTAAACATCGGCAACACCAGCAGGTAAAGGACAAGCGCAGGGCCAGCCACATCCCGTTGAATGCCTCGGATTTCCAACCACTCTCTGCGGAGATGTCTTCCACGGAGGACGATGCCGCAGAGGAGTTGGAAGAAGAGGCAGAGGTGGTGGAGGGCATCGACACGATGCTCTTCCTGGAGGACGATCTGGAAAAGGGCGAGAAGCAGGGTGTGATCAGCGTCGGTGTACGAAAGAACCAGATTGCGGATCTGGAAGAGGTGCCGCATGGAATCGTGCGTCAGGCGAGGAACTTGGACGACTACGAGTTCCCCACGCACCGGTTGGCCAAGAAGCTCAACAATCCGAACAAGATGCCGCTCGTGGTGGTGGCGTGTGGGTCGTTCTCGCCCATCACGTACTTGCACCTGCGCATGTTTGAGATGGCTCTCGACGCGATCCGGGAACAGACGCGCTTCGAAGTGATTGGTGGCTACTACTCGCCCGTGAGTGACAACTACCAGAAACCGGGGCTTGCCGCTGCGGCGCACAGGGTCCGCATGTGTGAGCTGGCGTGCGAGCGTACTTCGTCGTGGCTCATGGTGGACGCCTGGGAGTCGTTGCAGCCCACTTACACGAGAACTGCCAAGGTGCTGGACCATTTCAACTACGAGGTCAACGTGAAGCGCGGCGGCGTGTCCACGGTCACCGGAGAGAAGATGGGCGTCAAGATCATGCTGCTGGCCGGTGGCGACCTGATAGAGTCGATGGGCGAGCCCAACGTGTGGGCCGATGCAGATTTGCACCACATCTTGGGCAACTACGGCTGTCTGATTTTGGAAAGAACTGGCTCAGACGTTAGGTCGTTCTTGCTGTCCCACGATATCATGTACGAGCACCGTAGGAACGTCCTGGTCATCAAGCAACTGATCTATAACGACATCTCCTCCACCAAGGTGCGACTTTTCCTGAGACGCAACATGTCCGTGCAGTACCTGCTGCCCAACTCTGTCATCAGGTACATACAGGAACACGGATTGTACGTGAACCAAACGGAGCCCGTCCAGCAAGTTATGGGGAGTAAGGGGTGAATGCATAGTAGTGTATAGTAGTGTATACTAAGTTTACTAATGATTTTATTGTTTTTCTTTTTGTTTTTTTATTCTTTTCCTGCATACTTTTGCCGTCGCTGACGTTGACGCTGTCGCGCGACACAAATAACTCCGTGGAGGGGGAAATTAAATAACAAAGGGAAGAAAAAAAAAATAGAGAAATAGACCCATGGTGAATAGGTACCTTTAAAAGTACGACGGGGGACTGCAGCTGCGCGCTCTAAACTTTCTTGGCGGTAAATATTAATCGCACTTGCTATGTTATCAGCTAAAGTATGCAATCGGTTCTCAAGTCTCACGTACATGCAGTATAAGACCTTGCCCACCGAGTTACAGGATGAGTATCTGGACTGGGCACAGGCTCAATGGGAGGAACAGTGGGCCCAGTTACAGTTTGAGCGCCAGGGCGGCGTCAGTGGCATTGCTAAGAAAAAAGCACAGCAGGAGGTGCAATGGCTTGAACGTGTCACCACTTGGTCCTATTTGCACGCTTACAATTCCAGGATAAAGCACCGCAAAGACCCTTTAGTATATTCTATGTATAATTCTGTGCAGTTGTGACTTTTTTTCATATAACGTTTAGTTAGCTGCATTGGCTATAGAAAAAATGGGAAAAACAATCGCTCTTGGGTTTTGAAAACTACGACAATTCAAAAATTTTGAGAAGAACTTGCCCGTAGAATTGTATTGGCAGTCAACGGGGAGGTAATGGCATTGCAGGGAAAGGATTGGAAAGATGCTGTGACGTTTATGTCAGTCCTTTTAGCGGTTTACACCTCGTGGAAGTACTACAAGGCTGCCCGTGATAGAGATACCCCACCGGTGAAGCAGGGCGTCGAACAACTGATAGGTAATACACCCTTAGTGCTGGTGAAATCGCTCTCAAGAGCCACCGGGTCTCAGATATATGCCAAGATGGAGTTGTGCAACCCCGGGGGAAGTGCCAAAGATAGAGTGGCCTACAACGCGATTAAAGAAGCGGAAGAGCAAGGCAGGTTGGTTAGGGGGGAACCTGGCTGGGTTTTCGAAGGTACTAGCGGTTCCACAGGGATATCGATAGCACTCCTGTGCAACGCCCTGGGGTACAGAGCTCACATATCGCTTCCCGAAGACACATCCAACGAGAAGTTAGCGTTGCTGGAAAGTTTGGGCGCTAAAGTGAACAAAGTGAAACCTGCGAGCATTGTGGACCCAAACCAATATGTCAACGCCGCTAAGCGTGCCAAAGATGAACTGGTGCAGAGTGGGGGGAAAGGTATATTTGCGGATCAGTTTGAAAACGAGGCTAATTGGAGGATTCACTACGGCACTACAGGTCCTGAGATTTACAGGCAGATGCATGGCAAGGTGGATGGTTTTGTAGCCGGCTGTGGAACAGGCGGTACCATCTCAGGTGTCTCCAAGTACCTTAAGGAAAGGATAAACCCCCGTGTAGTGTTGGCAGATCCACAAGGTTCTGGTTTCTTCAACAGGATAAACTATGGTGTCATGTACGACCGGGTGGAGAAGGAAGGCACGAGGAGAAGACATCAGGTGGACACCATGGTCGAGGGTATCGGACTCAACAGGATCACGAAAAATTTCGAGGTGGGTGAAAACTGCGTCGACGCATCCGTCAGGGTCACTGACGGTCAAGCTGTCAAAATGGCGAAACTTCTTTCAATCCAAGATGGTCTCTTCGTGGGTAGCAGTACTGCGATCAACGCTGTGGCAGCGGTGAAGCTAGCGAGAGACTTGGGGCCCGGCTCTCGCATCGTTATGATCGCCTGCGACTCAGGGTCCAGGCACTTAAGTAAATTTTGGAAAGAAGCTAAAGATGTGGAGTATAATATTACACTTGAGCAAGTGATGAATAGTTAAATAATTTAATGAAATTTTTGTAGTTTTTCCTCCATTACGATATGTAATCATGTCTAGCCTGGCTCATCGGGAACAAAAAAATTCAAAGGGCTTGTACGAACAACAAGGCTTGACAGAAGTAGAGAACCTAACCGCTTCCCCCTCCTTCATGAGTGAGATTGTCTACGTATCGCCGCAGCTTTACCTGGCTTCTGATGCCAGATGGAAGAGCGAATTGGATAAGCCTGGGTACGTCCCTATACTTCGATCGGACGTCTACAAGTTTCAAGAGTCGCTAAAGGGAATACTATCAGCCCATGGTAACCTATCCCCTGTGAAAGACCCACACTCTTTCGGTGAGCTAGGCCAAAGCGATGCAAACCAGGTGTCAATTTCTAAGGATTCCGGTGGCAAAGATTCGCAGAGCACCAGAGGTACCGCCAAATACCAGTCATTAAAACATTTTCTGCCGGTAAGCCTGGAGCAGCAACTACACACCATATCATTAACGGGTGTACCTGCAAAGATAGCCATATGTGACTTAGATATCCTTCTTACCCGCTGTGTCCACCTAGTTCTTCAACATATCGATGCCGCCAAGCGGCCCGATATGCTAGAGTGCTGGACCAACATACAATCTTTGGAGACTCAGACCGTATTTATAAGATTCACCCAGGGCCACGAATCATTTGCAATTATAGTCAGGTTAATCAGAGAATGGATCCGGTCTGCCCAAGGTCCACCCATCGAGCTTCACATCGACTCAAACACGGAGCGATTCATCAACGACCGGGCTGGAGACAATATAACACTTAACCAAGATCTCGCTGAATCGTTAAATTTACTATGGCAGGAGTTGACCCAATCGCCCGCAGCTAATGCTCATGTTCAGGACACTAACGTGGAGTACCGTGTCGATCTCAACACTCTGAGTGACCTACCCCAGGAATCACTGGGGCAGCTGTGCCAGGACATCGTTGAATTCCGCACAAGAGTCGTCACCATTGAGCGTGAGAAGCGTGTGCGTGAGGCGTACGAGGAGAGCAAGCGCCGTAGGCAACAGATGATGAGAATGTTTGACCAGATACGTAAGAGTAGGCGTGATGCAGGAGACCACAGAGGGGAACAAAATGAAGATGAAGATGGAGAGGATGAGGATGAAGAGGAAGAGGATGACGAAGACGACTCTGTATTGGAGCAACAAAGAATCGATCATGAGAAACAGGAGTCAGACAATCGATATCAGACCCTGCTCAAGCAGGTACAAACAAGGATAGAACCCCGGCTGGCCTCTTTACAAGACAGCATCAACATGGCCTCTCGATACGACCAAATCCGTGTAACAGGGCGGCCACTATACTTGAAGGAATTACTTCATGTAGCTGCGGATCCTTACTATGACCACCGCCGGTCCTACAAAGAACAAGAGGAACAGAGGGATGATATCGATAGGCAAGAACACCCCTTGGCGGAAGAGGCCCGAGCCCTTGAAATGGCTGAACTCCACGGGACAAGCATGCAGGCTCACACGGAGAAACAACAGCAACAGCAACACCCTGCCGTCCCTCATAACGATGATCAGGCCAATGAGCAATTCAGGATCAAGTTCGCTTTCAAGAAAGCCATTGAAACTTCAGCTGAGACTCACACCTCAAGTGAGGACGAAGACGGTCTGCCGGAGGGACCGATACCTGAGGGCGCTCCAGACGTACTCAAGGAGCAGAATCTCGACGCCAAACTGCATAACTTGAAACAATCCAACCTGGTTCAGGAGCTTGTCAAGGAGTACCTAGGTGTCTACGAGCAGGAACTGGTCGACTACATATTCGACACCATCCGCGAAAAGAGAAGTAAGATCGCGCTTTTGACCGAGCTGAGAGAAACGTTTGACGACGACGCAGTAACTATTGTGGAAAAGATTTGGGGCAGCGGTGAGCTCAACGCTACTTGAATTGGCACCTAATGGGTCCGTTTCAAAAAACGCCATATCTGAAACTTGAATCCTCGTATCACTCTCCACGCTGAAGAAAAACGCCAATTATGCTTTACTGTAAGTGGAAGTTTGTTTAAATCGCATCCCGGTGAATAGCTTAAAAACTTCTTGTAGTGGTAAAAAAGATGCACATTCCTACGCGCTTTGTTCTGTTTCATGCTCTTTCAGCCGCAATGATGCCAATTTAGGTGGGCTCGATCTTTGGTTTTCGTTGACTAAACAAAAGCTGAAATCAAAACATGGGGGGCACGAGCGCCAGGTCTGCGAAAAAACAAAGATGCTCTCGATAGGGTCCCCATTGAGAAGTGTAATTCCGGTGAACCACTTTCTCCCACCTTAGTATGCTTTCATGTTCCAGTTTATTTCCTTTGATCAAAACTTAATCTTTTGTTCATTACACCTTTCCAACTCCAGTGCCATAAAGAAAAGAGTACAGCACAGTTGACCATAGCGTTCCAGTACCTTCTACCACGCAGCGACTTGTTTGGAGGGCCAGTCGCCGACACAATAGACCAGAAGCAAACATACGTGGAGTAGTACCAGTTTATCGAGGTAACTTCAGACCAGTTTTTATCAATTAATTTGATTTAATCAGAATCGTTCCTCCCCTCAAGTCTCACACTTCGCCATGCGCTACTCTTTTCATGTTCTGCATGTCTTGCTGGTTCTTTTGAGCTTGCACAATGTGCACGCAGACTCGTCATTTGCCAGTGGATCCCAAGCAGCGACACTACAATCGACTATCGCTTTCTCATACGATACCGGTTTGTCTCTCGATACCGGTGAGGGGTCTACGGCTGGCTCCGCTTCCCCTACCACTATAGACTCTAGCAATAATGGAAGTCCGAGCGCTACTTCTCAGTTGACGGTGAGTTCAAACAACCCGACGGATTTCGCCAATTCACAGCAGGCTTCGAGCTCACAGCTCTTGACTGCCAGTACGGGAGCTGCCAGCTCTTCCACGGCCATATCTAGTGTAAAGGCGGTCGCCGATTCGAGTTTCTGGGGGGCCTCTTCGACGATTGGGGGTTTTCAGGTTACCACTGCTAGTTCCCAAGGCACGTCAGCTGCAAGCTCACAAGCCCCAGCTTCGAGCTCACAGGCACTACCTTCTACTTCCAGCACAGAAGCACCAGCTTCAAGCTCACAAGCGCCAGCTTCAAGCTCACAAGCACCAGCTTACACTTCCAGTACGGAGGCAGCAGCTTCGAGCTCACAAGCACTAACCTCTACTTCCAGCACAGAAGCACCAGCTTCAAGCTCACAAGCGCCAGCTTCAAGCTCACAAGCGCCAGCTTCAAGCTCACAAGCGCCAGCTTACACTTCCAGTACGGAGGCAGCAGCTTCGAGCTCACAAGCACTAACTTCTACTTCCAGCACAGAAGCACCAGCTTCAAGCTCACAAGCGCCAGCTTCAAGCTCACAAG
>JAJLTM010000028.1:0-140409 GCA_030568175.1 Zygosaccharomyces lentus
CCAGTGTACGTCAAAGGTAAGCACCTCTCCTACGCCAGAAATAAGAGACACAACAACCCAGATGTGTCCCTAGTCAAGATTGAAGGTGTCACCAACCCTCAGGACGCGCAGTTCTACCTGGGTAAGCGTGTGGCATACGTGTACAGGGCCTCCAAGGAGGTCAGAGGCTCCAAGATCAGAGTCATCTGGGGCAAGCTCACCAGAACGCACGGTAACTCGGGTGTGGTGAGGGCAAACTTCAGAAACAACCTACCCGCCAAGACGTTCGGCGCCTCCGTGAGAATCTTCTTGTACCCTTCCAACATCTAATTAGATGGCGCGGGTGCCCGTGCGCGTGTGCATGTGTAGTTTGAATAGTCTAAAAAACGCAATATACATACATTAAGTTTGGTGGTTTTAAAGAGATAATACAAAGAACAGGTGATTAGATTTATAGCGGGATTCTGCGTGTTATGTATATATTGTATGCGATGGCGGAGTCACACCCTCATGCTTCTCCTTTTGAAAAAATCCATCACTCTCTTGGCGGTGGACTGTTCGCCGGGGGCTCGCAGCGGCGGCGCCTGCGGTGGCGGTGCCTGTGCACTTTCGGCGCTCGGCGGGAGAGATTGCCTGTTCTTCTTGGCGCGGGCGGCCCCCCTGGCGGCTGAAACCGGCTGCTGCTGCTGCTGCTGCTGCTGCTGCTGCTGCTGCGACGTGGAGTTTCTCGTCGCAGGTCTCGACAGCGAGTTGCGGTGCGACGATTGCGAACCCACGCGCCTGTGCGTGGATACGTCCGAGGTCACGCCCGACCTCGGCGCATTGTAGGAAGAATAGAACGACAAAAAGCTGAACCGCTTCCGGTCCCTCTCGGTGTGGCTCCTGACAGGTTCCATGCTTGCTCGCGCTGCAGATTCGGCTGCACCGCCGCCCGGCGTTTGGCTGAGTGCCAAGCTCGTCTGGCTGAGCGCCAAGCTCGCCTGGCTGAGCGCCATGCTCGGCGCTCTGCTCGGCGCCCTGCTCGGCGCCCTGCTCGGCGCCACGCTCTTGGGCTCCGGGACGTCTTCCCCTTCCTCGGTCACAGAGTTGAACATCGAGCTGTACCGCCTGGACTGCCTCCTCTGTCTGTAGTCCCCATCCTCTACTTGCTCGTGTAATCGCCTCGCCATCGGTTGCGCATCGCCATGCGATTTTATCAAGTCCCCAGAAACGCTCTGGAGATCCAGCAACGGCTTGCTCACGGAAAATGACCGACCGGGCAGCATCTTGGGCGAGTGCTCTTGCGAAATCAAGCTGGCGTCTGGCGTTGGCGCCAGAGGCGGTGCTGAGTCCAAAACCGATGGGTCCACCACAGACATCGCACGAGACGCGGCCAGATTCGCTAGACCTGGTAGCGTACCTGACGAGGCACTCTCGGGGGCCGTCGCTGAACTCGGGTGGTACGAAGTGGGCCTAGGCTTCCTGTGAGGTGCGCTCCGGTTCACGTGGTGCGCGCTATCCAGCGTGGGTTTCAATTGCTCCACCGTTCTTACCCCCACGGAGCGTGTCGTCTCAACGATAACGCTGTCTTTGCTCATGAACGAGGACGAATAACCTGGCATGGCGGTGTTCGACCTCTGAACGGCAAAAATGGGCACATTCCTGTTGCCGCCGTTAGCCATGCCGCCATTGCTCGTGTCAGAAATGCCACTTTCCCTCTCCGCGTCCACCACGGCTTGCAAGGCTATGGAGGCAGCAGAATTACTCCTATTGTGTCGGTTCATGCTGTTGCGCACTGGCGAAACCCTCAATTCCGGTGATGGTGGCGAAGGCTTGGCAATGACACGCGATTGGGACTCGTGAGGTGGTGCAGGTAGCGGCACTAAAGTGTAATCCATCACTAGCGAATCCCTCTTCTCGCCCTTGGACCCCGTGGAAGATGTGGAGCAACTCGACTGAGGTCTCGTGGGCCTCGGAGTCGGTCTAAACACGTCCTTGGCCAGCATGGCTTTGTCCCACTCCTCCGGAGTAATTGAAAGGAACGGCGTGTGCGGTTTCAACCACTCGTGTCTCTGGATGCTCCCCAGCGTTATGCGCCTTCGCGGAGCTGAGACCAGTATTCGCCTTAGTAGATCTCGCGACAGCGGCGTGATGTACTCTGGGAATTTCAGAGGCGTTCTCGTAATGTAATGGTACAACCTGACGATGTCGTTACCGTCAGGGTTCCTCGGGTCGTCGTCCCAGGGCAAATAACCCGCCAACATAGCGTAAAGGATGACCCCACACGACCAAACGTCGCTCTTGCGAGCCTCGTACGGTTTCGTACTCACCACCAATTCCGGTGCAGCATAACAGGGAGACCCACACGATGTCTTCATCAGCTCGTTATGAGTCACAAACTCGTTCACAAACCCAAAATCTGTAATAACCAGGTTCTCATGTTTGTCGAGCAACAGGTTCTCCAGCTTCAGATCTCGGTGTACAAGCCCCTTGGAATGCATGTAACTGACACCAGATATCAATTGCGCAAACAAGCGGCACGCGACGACCTCTTTGAGACGTCGTTTCCTCTGGATGTACTTGTAAAACTCACCCCCGGAGGCATACTCCAGTACAATCCCGATGTATTTGGAATTCTGTAGCACTTCCTCTAGCTTCACGATGTTTGGATGCGATAGATGCTTCAGTGCATTGATCTCTCTGTAAATCTTAATCTCCTTCTCCGAGTCCTTGGGGACACTGTCTCTTCTCACCAGTTTGATGGCCACCTGTTTGGGCACTTCGAGCGTAGAAACTGACGCCTTTGACCAACCCAGCTTAACTTTACCGAATTCTCCCTCTCCAAGCGTGGACCCCACGATGTACGGTCCAAACGTTACGTGTTTCCTTTTGCTCCTCGTCGTAGTCTCACACTGAGAGCGTATACTGGTCTCACCACCGTAGTACGTATGCCGTTGAGATATCGATGCCATGGCAAACCCCTCTCAATCTTTACAGTACACTTAGTTTTAGACGTCGAACTTTATTAATGATTATTATGACTACTATTGTTATTACGGTGCTTTGTGTGTTTAGATCTTGGAGGGTTTGCGGTAAATCTTGACAAAACAGCAGATCTTGACAAGATACACAGACAAGAGAGCTCCCACAGTTAAACGTTGTGATAACGGCTGATTATAAGACCCACATCCCATGAACGCAAACCGGTTGGTTCAATTTGGGTCAATTCTCAGTTTTAGTTTTGATGAGACAAGGTGCTCATCAACGTCAAAGTGTAAACACGACAATATTTTTACTTTATTGGGAGCGGGACCAAACAAAACATGGTGACAGTTTTTGCGAACCCCATCTGAAGCTGGCTCCATTTTTATGTACATGTATTTAGGCTCATCACATCGCATCTCATTTCATCTCGTTAGTCCCTGGACTTAACAATGCCCACTTTAGCGGGCCTGATGACTCTGTTGTTGAGCGAAAAACCCACCTGCTGCACGAAGAAGACAGCACCTGGCTCCTTGTCGGGCTGTTCCAACTCGAAAGTGGCCTCGTGCTTGTTGGGGTCGAACTGCTCCCCTAGGGGCTCAATTTTTTCGATGCCGTATTTGTTCAGAGTCTTTTCGAAAACGTCTCGAGTCATCTTCACACCGGTGTAGAGCTCTTTGACCTCTGAACTGTGCTTGGGGTCCGAGACGTCGAAGGCGTTCAATGCGTGGCCAAAATTGTCCACGGATTCCAACAGATCCTTGGCAAACTTCTGCAGGGCAAAATCCTTGGCCTTTTGTACATCCTTCTTGGTTACTTCTTGCAAATTGCGAAAATCAGCAACACATCTAACTAGTCTGTCCTTTAAATCGGCGGCCTCCTTGTCCTTGCCCTCTAATTTTTGTTGCAATGCCTGTAACTCACTGGAACTACTCTGCTCCTCCTCTTTAGGCTGATCCTGGCTCTGCTCTTGAGATTCCGCTTTCTTTGCAGCATCAGAGTAAAACCTGGCGTTACAGAGCGCAGAACGGTAAACAGGCCTCAGTGCGATTGCCCCAGATCTCGGGATCATATAATTGAATGTTCTGATCATTATTCTGCGCCTACTAGGGATCTAATTAGTGGATTCCTAAACTTCTTTCTTACTCAGGTCTTGTGGCCGACAGTTGTGGCAACTATTCAAGTGATGAGATGTCCTTGCCCTGCAGGTGAAAAAAAAAAAAATGGATATCGTGTTGTACGTTTTAAGCACAAAAGGTATATAGTAATAATAATAATAGTAATAATACTACTAATGAATAATGCAATGCCAACGGTAGCTTTAACTTCCTCCCCTTCAGCTGTCTCCTTCCCAACATTGGCTGACAAATTTCGCCATGTTGGTCTTCTTCCTTATTTGGCCTTGGATCCACGGGTGGTTTATCATCTGTCTGGGAGAGGGTCTTTCGCGGGCTTCTTTCTTGAGACAGTACTCAATGAAAGATTTGAAGGCTTTGCTCCAGCGGATCTCTAGTTCTGGTTCGTCCTTAAGCTCTGGCGTAAAAGTGAGGATCATAGTGAGGAGTTCGATCGGAGCCACGTTAGTGGCCATCTTGTCGGAGCCAAAGGGGAACCTTCCCTGGGCGACTTCCAACAGTGTGAGCCCCAGCGACCACACATCACAGGTGACGCTATAAGGTTGCCCCTTAATACGTTCCGGAGCCATGTAGTAAGAAGTACCTGTGAAAGTGGTAGCCAATGAGTTGACAGCTTCACCACTGACACCGAAATCGCATAGTTTCACTTGTCCCTCCTGGTTGAGTAGAATGTTTTGAGGTTTAATGTCTCTGTGTATGATTTTGCGTTCGTGCAGGTACGAAAGACCCCTAAGAACAGCCTCTGCGATCTTGCCTAGTACTTTTTCACTTATCCTACCTCCCCGTTTGCTCAAATTTTTGTACACTGCATCGAGGGATCTGCCTCCCATGTACTCCATGGCGATATATATGGTAGAGTTCTGCTGGTCCACAAACATGCCGTAGTACTTCACGATGTAATCCGACTCGAACGATTTGTTGAACTGCAACTCTCGGAATATTTGCTTCTGGTACTCGGGGTCTGTGTTTAAAGTGTTTATCGTCTTGAGGGCAAATATCTTATTACCGCCGCGCTTTAGCTTGCACTTAGCCACGGCACCGCCGGCACCTTCACCAAGAACACCCAAAGTTTCTATCTGGTTCTTGAGCATCGGATTCTCCCAAACGTCTTCCTCCAGCTGGTCTATGTCCTTCCCCGCAATCCGAGACTCTACCGTCGCGTCGCTATTTTCACTGCTATCGTTTGCAGACATCACGGCTGTCGTGTAAGAATCTGCGGAATTGCTAAACTCTTGCTTAGAGTAAGTCAGTCCTGGTTCCGTTATCTGCAATTTCGATAGCGAGCCTACCATCCTATCCACCTTGGGTGATGATTCTGATTGTGTTTGATTAGAGTCTTTCAAATTGGACAGCACTGACGATGGGATCGGCGGCGGAACAGGCCTTTTCTTCATTGGTTTGGAAGGAGTTCTAGAATATATGGAAGATGAAGAAGAAGGTGGGGTTTGATTGTGACGTGGAATGTTGACCTCCGATGAGGAGAATGGGGGAGTCACTCCTTGCAAATGATCAAGCGACGAAGCATGCAGATCATTGCCGGGCTTTGCGATGCCAGCACCGTCGTTATTGTTGCTCTTGAGCATAGGCGGGAGTGATAGCTTCGGCGACTTACCGCTACGTCTTGTAGAGTCTGGTGGCTTGAACAATGAGGCCATTTTGTATCTTTTAAGCTCTATTCACACGATCTGTCTCGATGTCTTTTTGTCTCCAATAAATTAAAATCAATTGATTTTAATATGGGGTTTTGTCGCAGTTTCTAACTAGTACACCGATTGACAAATTATCCACATTAATTTAGACCACCGGATCAGCGAAACTGCTTTTAGAACCACACAGGGCTATCAGGTTTTGTTGACTTTAACCTTGTTAAAGCAGTTCTTGTTGATCTAAAACTTCCAGTTTTGTCGCTGCGCGACTTGTGCCCTTTAACTGGGCTTAGAATAGGAGCGGGTAACAGATCATTGACTACAATTATTAAACGGCATGGGAGCTCTCCATAGAGTCGTCCGTAAATTATGAGAGCTCGGCCATTGAATTCGGCGTAACTGTTTGACCGTATTGCACCTGCTAGGCGTGTGTGAGCTCGGCAGACTTTTGAAAATTAATTAATACTTAAAATTGAAATTCTTTGAAACATATCGACTTCCATTGATTTTTTTTTCTTTTGTGCTTCAACGTTGGCTCGAGGCAGCTGGCTCGGTGTTGTTTGACTAGCGTGTAACAGGGTATCTTGGTAATCTATTCCAAAATTTTAACGCTGTTTTCTCTCCCTTTTTTATGTTACAAAAGTTATTTGGTATTATTGAATCGTACCTGAATACCTAGTGTGTCAAGTTAGAATTTTCTATAAACGCTGCTTCTGCCATTCTTGCTCCACTTGAGAAAATGAATTTTACAAATGCTCAGTTTATTAAATTATTTGCAAGAACTATTGCTTATAAAAAGAATTGCACGCTATAAACCGCATATATTTTATTTACTAGAATACTCAAATTTGAAACGGGCCCCCCTAGTTTTCAATCGCATCTACATTTCTATTTACGATTCGTAGTTGTCACTTCGAAATTTGTTTTTTTCTTAAATTACACTTGTCGCATTACTAAACATAAAGTACATTTTTGACAAAGAAAAAGTACACACAAGTAACCTATACAACTTCTAGCAATATTGATCTATTTCCCCTCTTGCCCACCCTCTGTGTCTTGCTCTTCTTCCTCCCTCCCAGTAAATCCCTTATACACTGTAATTGAACTATCGTAGTCCGCAGTACCAACAAGCCCAGCGATGGTAGGGTGCCAGGCCACCATATCTCTCTTACCATTGGGACCCAGAGATCTTCTACCTCCACCGTTGTGCAGAAATTCCAAAGATTGCATTTGCAAATCCTCCTCGTCGATGTTATCATTGGAAAAGAAATACGCTGTATCCCATTGGTACACGCTGCCCGTTTTACCAACACTCAAGAATTCCGTAGACGAAGTTGGAGAAAGCCGTAAATCCGCCACCGGATCTCCTTTAGGGTTACTGAGAGTTACTAATTCACCTTGTTGGGATATAACTGCCCGCAAGTCCCAGAGTTTGATGACACCAGTGTCAGAACCGGTTGCAAACAGATTTTCCACAGGCGATGATGTGTCAAATGAAATCAAGTTTCCATCATGTGGATCATGTAGAGACCACAGCTCGCCATTCGTCCTCGTGTCCCAAAATCTCATTTTATTGTCAGCTGAGCAAGTTGCAAAGAGATGATTGTCCAAAAACCTCACCGAATGAGTCACTGCTGAGAGCCCATTGATTCGACTGAGCAGTTCCCCCGGATTTCCCGCATTGTCCACAATCTTTAAAATACTTTCTCCCTCCTTGCCACGCGACTGTGATTTCACCACAACATCTCCGTCTTTCGACAGGTCAAAATCACATACCGCCAGAGATTCCGGGTCTCTTAAAGAGTGTATACTCGAAAAAGTGGTTCCTGGCCCCATTATCTCCTGCATTACATGTACAGGCACTTTCACGTTTTCTCTAAACCACGCCAGCGAGCCATTGGCGGCCATCACAAGTAGCGCAGCATCCTTAGATGCCATCGGGTACAACTTAGTAACAGTTTCACCTTGGTAGTACCACCTGACACTCAAAGGCTTATCCTCTGCACCTCTAAATGCATGTCCATAGTCAGGATCTGGCAATTCGTCCTCACTAGGTTGGCTAACAAGTCCCAAGGGTATGTCACAATGTATTTTATAAATATCACCGCCCTGAGAGTATAATACTCCAGCGGTCGCAATGCCTTTTTTCTTATCGGGAACCACATCATGAGTAAATGCACACCGTTTTTCGAAATGAAGCACATCGTCAACATGAGAGGCAAATTGGGGCTTTAAGTATGAGATGTGTTGATATAAGGCCGGAATCGATTTTTTCCAAATTTTGAACTCTTCATTCTTTATCTTATTCACTTTGGTATCTTTAGCCATTTTGTAGCTGCATGAATAAGCGGCACAGGTTCTCGGACACTTATTGGAGGGTTTGTTGTCGTCTTAATCGACTTGGTAATCATGTGGCTGGGGTCCTTAGATTTCCTTAGCCAGCTTTTTTTCGCTGGGTCGCGAGAAACGAGTAAGCAAGTGGTGTGTACCATACAAATGGTTAAAGTTCATATAGATCGTGAATGGTTAAGAGAAGGTTTAGGTGTGCCAGAATTATTAATGTTAGCCTGCAGAATTTTCCGGCATATAAATTCTTAAATCTGCCCAAGGTCGAGCCAGATATCGCTGTTATGGAAAACAAAACGCTTAAGATCTTTAGTTGTAGTTGAGGATGTGAGAGTACTGTAACACCATCGGGCTTAGATCAAGGGATCTTTTTCATTTCAAAAATTTCGATTTAACTGGCTACATATGCAAAATGCTTTCATTACCCACCCTGTTAAGCTACATAATACGTCTCAATTCTTTCTTCGCAGCAATTGCTCGTAGTATTGAATGTGCAGTTGTTCCTTGCGCATCTTTATCAACAGCTTCAATCTGGTATCATAGCTCTCCAGAGAATTCAATTGTTGCTCCTGTTCTTCCAGCTGCATAGCAGCCCAACTGGAATGTTTGTTGCATCGTATCTTAACGCATATCCCACGAATGCTGGAAGTATCTGGGCGATATCCAGTAATGAATTCATCCACTGTACACTGTATGTTGTAATCTGAAGTGTAGCCACAAATGCACTTTCTTTGTCTGGTCTTTACGGATTTCTTCTTGCTCTTGCCCATAGTAGCAGTGTCCTCCACGTCTAGGTTTCCCTGTGTTGCCAATCTCACATTAACATCTTCCAGCCATTTCAGGTAATGGTTCAGTGTCTCTAGTTTTGTTCTTGTCGCTACGATTGTCACCTCTTCTACTTCTCTAACGTTGTCTTGCAATTCGTGCAATCTTTTATCACTGGCTAATAAATCGTTGTAGAGTTGGCTATCGCCCGCGGGTTCCTCATGAATGAAATCTTCATTCCCCATATTTTGGAACCCTTCCACCTTGCTGCCATCCTTTGGATATTGCACCATATCTTTGAATAGCTGCCACCTCGCATCGGATGCCATCCCCGGAAGATCAATCTTACTCAGTACAGTCTTCATATACCGCTCACCATGCTCCTCTGAGCAGTACTTGCTGTTCGATTGACAGGGTATATAGCAAGTGCTCAAACGACATTTCCGTTTCCATATGGTCCTTGGTAAATCTTGCGCACCATTGGAAGCAGGACCAGTGACGCCTGCTTGGCAATAGGGGCAGTAGAATGAATACACAAGCTTCTTGTAGGTATCAGGTAGCTTCAAACATCGAAAGTGGAACCAATCGTCGCATCCGTCGCAACCCACCATCAATTCTCCATTATCTGGTCTTTTACAAATACAATAAACCTCTTGGCCGTTAGCACCAGTCTTGCGAGTCGAATAAGGTGGGCACCATGCTGGTAAAGGCATCGAAACAGGATGTGTTATCTATTATTTTCTATGTTGTACTTGCAATGACAAGTAGATTAAATTCATTTTATCGGACGGATCCTTAACATCAACATTTGGCAAATAGGGCGAGGCTGATCGATAAGCCCAAATGTCGTTGAAAAGTGTTCCACCAGAGCCTATTGAAGATACGAACCTTGAAGATGATGCATTAAATCCCAAGATACAACCGGGTATACCATTTTTCCCCATCTCTAAGCGATGGACGTTTATTACACTGCGTAGAATCCAGAAATACTCTACAATCCCACTAGGGATATATTTTCCCTTGCATGGTATAAATACGCTGGTGGTACCTTCAATTTCCGCTTCTTCTGCCCCTGATGATGTCTTGATGATGATTAGGGAGCTTTTACCTTCATTCACAACGAAACTACTAATTGGATCCCTTTCCTTGCATTTTGCCAGCGGATTAATTCTACGCATATGGCATATGGTCGTCAGCTACAAGTCAAGACCACGAAGAGAGAAAAACGTACCAGCTCGTAGCGATGTGCATTTTCAATTGCAAGATGCCCCTGAACGGGATTCCCAAAGAGTCATCGGGCTCACTGGTGGGCTTTTGGGCTACTTCACTGGATTTAAAAAGAGATTTACCTTATCTCCTCAGGTTTTAACTGGCTATGTCTTAGGTCCTTTGTTGGTATACCATGTACTTGTAATGAAGTTGATCCCAGATCATATGAACGTGGACGTTAATTTTAACTATGTGAAATGGATTATTCAAAATGGAAATTGGCAACTGAAATGGATCACTGGAATTTTACCCCTGACTTTGCTGATCTGGTCAGGTACTTATCATGTGTGTGCAGGCATCTGCCAGTACTTGGGGGCCAAAAAACTGTCAACAAGACGTAAGTGGTCCAATTTAATTACATTGGTGAGCGCCAGTGGTGTGTTTGCATTATACAAATTGTGCAAGCAGTCGACTCTCTTCGTTGGTTCTGAACAGTACGAGATAATCTTCCGCCAACTCTATTTATTATAGCAAGCAATGCTGTAAAATGCATTGCATGAACTATTTATCGTGACATTTTTTTTTTTTGTTGTTGAACGACCGTATGTTGATCGCCACAAATCTTGGATTGAAAGCATGAGAAGAGTAAATCATAAATTTATTGAACATAATTGTAACAATAGTTAAAAGGCTTGAGGAAAAATCGAATTCACTTCGGCGGACGCTCTAGGGAAAGATTATTCAGCAGCTTGTCATAAGTTTCTTGTACCGTCTCATTGTCGTTTTCGTTGGGCAGATCTAAATCCTCAGAAGAACCCGATGTGCTTCCTGAAGGCGGCGCTGAGGAGGACGACAAGTTTTTGGTATCAATTATTCCGGGTCTAGGTTGGGAGCCATCGATATCAATAGATTTACCATAAATGTTTTCCAATGTCGAACGATCTTCTTCGACAGTACTGATCAAATCGTTGATAGAATCAATACCTTTGGCCTTAATGATAGCCTCCCGAAGTTCTGCACCAGAGGGAATTTTAGGCAATGGTTTCCTCTTGCCCAGTCCTGGAAGGGTCGTCCTAGAGGAAGGAGATGAAGAAACAGGCTCCTTGGGTGGGGTCCCTGAACCTGATGAAACAGGAGCGCTTGTTTCATTCTCTGGATAAATAGAATTTTGCTGTTGAACGTAAAACCCCCACTTATGCAGCTCACCTTCCTCTTGTTCCTGCTGTTTGGAGACCACAGAGGTGATTGAGCTTCTCTTGGATAGTACGGGCATGCCAGTAGTCACATCGATGGTCTTCCCAGAGTCTGTGGCCATCAAATGAGGATTAACCGCAGCCTCTGCATGTTCTGGGGCAGTCGTTGGGCTCTGGGGAGCCAGTACCGATCCGACGTGTTTGAGATATGGCTCAGGAATGACCGATTGAGACTTCTGGGATTTGGCCAGCTTAGCCAAGTCGGGTAGCTCCGTGAAGATGTCTAAGATGTTTACCAAATTTTTCTCCAGCAGGAGCAACCGCACCAGATTTTCTTTTTCTCTCAGTGGTAACTCGCCGTATTTTTTTTTGTCAAACATATCGTCGATGGTAGTCTTTACGTTGTTGTGAATTTGCTGCAGCTTTTCGAAATATTTTTTGGTCAGATATCTCTTTGTAGCGTCAGTTTCCACGTAGGACTTCTGGTTGAGACGGTCAAGAATAGTCTCTGCAGTCTCTGCAAGCAACGAGCCATCAAACAGCAACTCATCCTGGGTAGATAAATCGTCGATTTGGAAATTGGAGTCGATGTTTTTGTTCATATTGCGCATCAAAGTAAGTGCAATTCTTGACTTGATCTCATCGGGCACTTGATCGTAGTCCAGATCCAGATTGACCAAATTGGGGGATTCTTTCACAAACGAGAGTAAATTGGCCGCAAAGGCATTCTTGGCAAACTGCGCGGTCTCCTTAGTGGTCTGCTGGTTCTTGGATATCTGAAGAGCTTCGTTTCGCATTGAAACGTGTGTTATCGAAGGGCATTTGGGGAAGATCGTGCATAGAATGGAAACATTTTTGAATCCCAAATTGTTACTATCAAGGTGAATTCGATTCAAGCTCTCAAACCGCGGTAAGTATGTGTAAAGGAACGAGACCACGGTCGGGAAACATTGCGGCAGGTTGCTGATGTCCAAAAATTTCAAGTGCGGCAAACTGGACAACGACCTCAGCAACAGCGCCAAATCATTGCCCGTGGAAATACACGTCCCGTTGAAAGTGAAATATTTTAATCGATCGAACTTCAGAGTGGAAAATTTCCCCACAATCACTTTGACAAACGGCGCAAGATCGTTATAGCTCAAATCCACACCCTCCACGTCGTATTTGGACATCCAGGTTAACAGTATCTTGAGACAGTCTAGGTTAATCTCCGAAGCTGCCACACCTAACCGTACACTTGTCTGTAGTTTTGGCTGTGCGCCGAACGCGGTTATCAAGTTTTGGAAGATCTCTGGCGGCAATCTGTCGAACCTGATGCCGTTGAGCAAAAGCTCCTCTAGGGGGCGGCCCTTTCTACTTTTTAGTACCCGTGTGAACAGCGACCAATCCATTTGGTCCCGGTTGTCGGCTTCCTTTGCATCCGATTTGGTCTTCGTCTGCGAGATGTCCAATTTGGAAATCGATCCGTTGAGCATGAGGAACTTACAGAGCAGTCGCCAACCTTGTTTATTGATGACCACGTTACGCATGCTTAATTTTTCCAAAGCCTTGGAGTTGACCAGCGAGGTGATCACAATTCTAAACATCTCCGCGGTCAACGACACTTTGTCGAAGATGACCGTGTTGATGGGGACAATGGACAAAAAGTCGCAAAACGACAGAATGTCAATCAGAGTGGGCCTAGGGTTGAGGAACTTGAGCGTGTGAAGAGGCGCGCTTTTGCCCTGCACCTGCCTGAAAGTGGAAGGAATCGGCAGGATCTCCCGCAGGTGGCAACATCTGGTGTAGACCAGGTCGAGAGTCATCTCCTGCTCCTCATCGGGCTCGTAGTCGGAATGCGCCGTTGTCGCCGGTGTCTGCTGGAAGGGATGCTCGTTCATGTGGATGGGCTTGTCGATGGAAAGGTTGGCGGCACGAGAATCCAGGCTCGCATCCAGATCCTTCTCCTTTTCCTGCGACTTGCTGCCAAAGACGTTCATGTTCGGGTGCAGCGCACCGTGTTTAAACGACGCCACTTCACGTTCGATGAGTTTGGCAGCTACGTGCGCGTCCTGTTGGTGCTTGCAGGACTCCTTGAGCGCCCTCCTGTAGTTTTCGAGGGCGGCCTTATACTCCTTGCTGCCCTTTGAGAAACGGGGCTCCTTAGTGGCCGAGGATCCCGTATTGGTGATACCCTGTGAAATCGTAGGTAGTTCGGAGACCATCTCCTCTGGGACCAGCACGTTCCCCTGGCGAGGGTTTCTAGAGGGCAATTGCTGCGGTGGGTCGAACCCAAACTCATCCACAGCGAATGTCACCCGTCTCATGGCGACTTTGGACAGACATTCGAGACCGTTAGCAGGCTTGGGCTTCTGTGAACTTGGCTGGGGCACCTTTTCGGCAGGAGCAGCGGCAGCAACAGCGGCGGATGGCGGTTTGACCTCTGCAGACTCCACCACAGACCCAAGCGGAGACCTGGGCGCGCCGCCAGTGGGGGAACCCCCGACGAGCATGTTTGGCGACGTTGGAGAAGGATGCGTCCCGCGACGGAATATCGACCCAAACAGCGACCTTTTCGAGCGTTCCCCCAGACCTTCTGCCCTTTTCATGTCGCCAGAGGACACGGAAAGCGACCTGCGGTGCGCCTGTGGGTCCTGCTTCGTCGTATTGACAGCGATTGAAGGACGCTGAGCTGGCACGGGCGTACTGCTTGGCACCAGCATCTTCTGAGGCTCTGCTGGCTTCTCTTTCTTCAATTTATCACCAGCATATGCCGGGTCCTGTGTGTGTCCCGTCGAATTTGCCCTCTGTCTTATCCCCGTACTGTCCTTTGAGCTTCCGGTTCTATTAACCTGTCTCCTTCCCTTATACAGCCAATCCACAGAAACATCCACTTCACCTGGGGGGTCAATGTCCGCCATGTCGGATGAAACCAATGGGCCTTGACGATTGTGAAAGAAGTAGCAGCCAATGAAATGGGTCCCGCAGTCAGCTTGAAGTCTTCAAATTAATTAGGAGTAGCCGAGTGCTTAAAGTGTGTCCGACTCAACCGAGGTCACCGGACTTGCATGCGCACATGGATGCAAATACTTCTATTATAGATAAGGATATATCCGCTGGACACATCCGCCATTATTTACCTGGCTGACTGTCGTACTCCCTTGATGCCAACAGATGGAGAGCAACGAACGGGTTTAGTCCAATCATTAAAGTGAAATTTTTTTATTTTTTATTTTTTTATTTTTATTTTTTTTTTCTATTGAGAATTTCAATTGGTGACTGACTGACTTTCCCGTTACATCGATGGATAATGCCTTGTGGCCAAGAAGACCCAACAAAGATTCGCAAAAAATTTCTGTGCCGTTTAAATACACAGATGTTATCTTGAAGTAGCTGCTAAGGTTCTGCCTTGATACCGAGAACATGGGGAGCCATAAAACCTTCCTTAAGAGGTCCGACCTCTTGCACCAAGTTTCACGCCTCACTGTTTTCCAGTCCCAATAGCGAAACTTGATCCCATACGATGTTGAAGACGCGTATCTCAACATCTTCTTGGGCACGGAGCGCCGTCCCCTAGCCGCATATGCACTTGAAGGAATCCACGGTTGTTCTTTCGATTCGCGCGGCGGCGGCACGTGGCCGCCGGCGCCGCCGCCCCTAAAAAGTTAAACGTTCCATAGAATTCTGCGGCCTTCGACGCCGTTCCCCCCGCACCGGCGGCCCCGTCTGGCCTATTTCCGCTTGCACCCCTTTTTTTTCTTCTTCTCTTTCTCTCTCTTCCGTCCCGTCCGTGTATTTCCGACACACGCTTCCGCTTACAAAACTCCGCTCCGTCTTCGGAGCCGGCTGGCCCTTTTCCGCTGTGGCGGTCTTCTCACCATATATATATATATATACATGCGGAACCATGCCAAGGTCATCGTCTAATCGCTGCACGATAAACATACACATACAGTACAGAACCGGATATGTTGAGACTAGGCGTTACCGGAGGAGTAACTAGGGCTTCGCTTTTCAGCACACCAAGGTTTGGCGCGCCTGCGTTGGCACAGGCTGTGCGTCTGTATCACCCCAAAGTGATCGACCATTACACGAACCCCAGAAATGTGGGATCCATGGACAAGAGTCTGAAGACGGTGGGCACCGGGCTGGTGGGCGCGCCCGCATGCGGTGACGTGATGAAGCTGCAGATACAGGTTTCAGAGGACGGAACCATCCAGGACGTGAAGTTCAAGACGTTTGGGTGCGGTTCGGCGATTGCATCTTCGAGTTACGTGACGGAGCTGGTGAGGGGCAAGTCGCTGGAGGAAGCTGCCAAGATCAGGAATACGCAGATCGCCAAGGAGTTGTCCCTGCCACCTGTGAAACTGCACTGTTCGATGCTGGCGGAGGACGCGATTAAGGCTGCGATCAAGGACTACCAGTCGAAGCGGGCAAAGGCCACGGTGCTGGGGAGTGGAGGAGCCAAGGCGGAGGCAGCGGAGGCTGCGAGTGCATAGGAGAGGTGTGCGCGGGAGGGTGTGCATGTGTAATTTTTGCGTATTTAGTTATGAGTGTATAAATGCAACAGGATTGTTTTTGACAGGTCAGGTGACTGTGATGCGTGCGAAGCACGTGATATTCTACCGCGCACCGCCACGGTTTCCAGTTCGGCCCGGATGGGGTCACGTGATGCGTGGGCAGTTCTCAATGTGCTGGATCTTCCGTTACGGAATGGTGGGACATCCGCCGAGCCTTTCTATTTTGTATCTGAAGAACTATAGAAGGAGGAGAAAAAAAAACGAGGCACGCTCGTTCCTGTGTTTACTGATCCAACAGTGTGGCATTGTAAGGCGTTGTGGTATAATCCCAGTAGAATGTTAATTCGGTGGCATTACTCACACTTGCAACGTCACATGCGTCGTAGAAGTCTCTGCCGCTCATCCTTTCAGCCGCATAGTCGTAGAAATCGCTCTCTGGGCACGAGAACCCGGGTCCACTGGAACAGGATTCTATGGGGATGACAGCGTCGTTCAAGACATATCTAACGTATGACTCATTGGAACATTGGTACTTTTGGGTGTACAGCCTAGCACCTTGAGGGGTGAACCAGGACTTGCGGTAGACCAAATCACGGAAGGGCACGTACGAAGGGTCCAGTTTTACACCGTTATCGAAAAGACCAATCGATGCCAACAGGTTGGCGATATCGGTATCGTGCGTGAAACTGATCCATGCCTTGACGTCCAGCTCCTCGCTTTGCTGCAGTAGCTTGACGCTGGCGTTGAACAGGTTAGAACCGACGTCGTAAATCAGATCGTAACCTGGGCCCTCCTCGTAGTACGACGTTAGATCGTCGTAGTAGGCGTACTTCGTGAGCTCCTCCTCGGTGAATACGTCACACATATAGCTGTAACCGCGGACATTAATCTCAAACGCACACCAGCTGAACAGATTGTAGGCGTCGGACTCAGTCAAATTCAGCCCTTGGTTTGCCCCGTTCAGCCTGGCAGCAATGTCTTGCAGATAAACAGTTGAAAAAGCGCTGGTAACATTATCATAGGCACTTCCGTTATACGCGGGGCAAGAATTCTCTGCAGCTATAGTGTTGGCACCGGCCGATGCTTCCTCGCTTATGACCTGCAAAGTGGTGTTGTACCCGCTTCCCAAGCCATCGATGAAAAATTGGGCGGTGTCGTGAACTCTTTCTGAGTTAGTGGCAAAAATTGGGAGCACCGTAGTATTCTCCAAAAGCGCACTGTACTGGTCTAAAAATTCACGAGCGTGCCTCTCAGCGTCCATCTGACCGGTGTAGGGATTCAACACATCTAGCGAATTCTTCAACGTTGTCTCTTGCTCCAGGTTGGCCGTGTCCTGGATGAAAAATTTGTAGTCGTCATTCAAGAACGTTAGCGAGCCGTTGAACTCCCCAGTATAGTTTGATAGTTTATACCAAGTGGAGAATATCTTCGCGCCACTTGACTTACTAGGGTACCGTTCACCATGTCTGGCGACAACTTGGACCTGAGTCAATTCGCAGCCATCTGGCTCAGACGTTGGGATACCATAGTTGCCCGGATAGGTGAAAAATGGACCGGCACCGGCAAGGTATGGGAACAAAGACTCCTGCGTTCCGGTCTTGTGAAGGTCGGCAAGCGTTCCCTGGGGGACCACGTAAGCACCAAGCACTTGGTGTGCGAATGCACCAGCTAGGACGAGCGACGAAAGCATACTACTTTGTTTAGTCTAGGCCATTGGAGAAATTCGAATTGCTCAAGGGTTTCCTCTGGCCTTAAGTATTACCAAAATTGCGACCTCGACGAAGTGCTACATCCCTTTTTTTTTGGCTCGAGCAGTATTCTTGGAAAAATTACGAAAGCATTTTTAAAACGTGCCCTCTATTAGTTTGCATTCTGGATGAAGATCTTAATAATTGCAACGTTTTGTCTTATTGCAATACTAAGGGCGACGGAACTTGAATTCCCCAAGGAACCCGCGAAAAGGAAAAAAAAAATCAATAACACAGGTCTGCACATATGTCGTTGGAACCTTTAGATCCTCAAGGTTAACCAAGGTTAACGAGAGGTAGTTTAATCGTCGCCGAATCCAGCGAGAAACTGGATAACTTTGACTGCAGTTGTAAAATACAACTAGTTCTAACCAGCTTTTGTTTGCCCGCTTGGTTCCGGACGCACATCAGATATTTGGGAAATCCTTCCTTGGTATTGCTCATCGATGGCATAGGATATCGTCAAGGGTAATTAATTTCCCACCTGGTTGCTTTCAAGCACCAAGTGCCATTCCCACCTGACAAAACTATGCGACGCCAGGCGCGTGTACCAACAAACGTGTCGTAACTAACCTGTACTTGTTCCTCTGTGTGAGTCGTAATACTCCGTGTTCACCTTATGAGATCGTCGCACTGCACTGCTGGAATCTTGTGACATGTGACGTTTATTGTCGTGAACAGACATGACACGTGGGCAGGGCATCCGACCGTATAAGGGCTCTACAAGATTATACAACGTGCCCGATGTCACAAGAGAGAATATCGGTTAAATGCCCCAATAAGGTAGGATACTCGAGAACACTAATGCCGTATATGTTACGACCCGCAAGAATTTTAGAGACTACCTAACCTAATCGGTCAAGACGCACCCGCAGCGCCCTGTGTCAATGGCCCATCACCACACGGCTGGTCTTCGACAGCCACTTAAGGGAGTAATTAGAAAGAGAAATCCACAAGATGATGATCCCATGGAAATCGACCCGTTTTGAACATTGACGGACCAATTTCATGTATGACGAAGAAAAAAGATTCTATGGATAGTATAGGGATTGTGGGAACAATGCGAAATAAATAATATATTAATATAATTATATAAATTATAGTATTATTTAATAAAATAAAAGAGAGTTTCTTTATTATTATTTTTAATAACTGCCCATCGGGCTCCCAAAAGCTAGGCAAAAACAATGGCCTCACGGCGCAATTACGTGTCGTGCAAGGACACTGGGTAGATATGTCCGTGCGACAGGGCTATCCAGTACACACCCAAAAGATGCCATCTTGTGCTATGCACGAAGAAGTCGGCAGGATCAGGAGTAATTGATTTACTATTATGCTACGTCTTTGCCCATCGTGGATTTCCGCACACAATTAATTGCCAGTGGTAGGAATATTCGGTTCACATCGACACACCTGGACAATCGGAAAGATGTATTCAGGTGCTGAACAGCTTCCTACGCATGCACTCGGCCAATCGGCACCGAAAAATGCATCAATCGTTACAAGCCTACGTACAATACCATCCCAACTTACGTTGCTGGCTACCTCAGGAGAACTACAGGTGAGAAGTTTGCCCACGCTGGCTTTTTAGAGAAGAGGTTAAAATCAGCCGGATGAGATGTCATGAACTGACCTGACAAAGCGTGTGATCTACTGGTGAAACGTAAAAGCACCCTAGATGAGTCAATGGTTCATCAAGGGTTCAATGCTTACTATTGTGTAGAGTGAGCCTTGGTTAACCAATTGTATACGCTATTCATTTAGAGATCATCAGCTTGTTAGCTTATAATCCTTTATTATCGATATATCACGTTTTTTGCCTTGGATCGATAATAATAAAGTACAATGTAACTGTCTCTCCTTCTCGTGTACCTGGGAGCTGATGGAGCTTATCTTATGCATCAACTTGCAACATGACATACAATATTAATTTGTAGGATGGTAGGTAGGATAGAAAGTCAACACTTCCCGTAGTCGTTTATTGACACTATGGCCGAGTGGTTAAGGCGTGAGACTCGAATGGCGTAAGCAAACTCGGTTATCTCTTGGGCTCTGCCCGCGCAGGTTCGAATCCTGCTGGTGTCGTCAACATATTTACTCTCTGGAGAATATATATTTTTGGACCATGCGCAAGTGTAGTCTCAAGAGGCCTGATGGGGAGCCAGAGGGAAGTTACTAGAACAATTGCACCACCACACTAAGATACCCGCGGAGAGAGACGTCAAAAACGTGATCGTTTCGAATTGCACACCAACGTTCCCATTAGCGGGTGGTGGCCGCGCGGCACGTCTGAATGAAAAAAAAAAGCCAGAGAAGCAGGATCGTAGCGCCGCCTCGCCGCGGAACGCACTCCGGACTAATTTTCTATGAACGACCCATTCCTGGAATGTGGGGATAGCACAATATATCAAAAGCGGGAACGTAGTGGTTTGCGCATGGCAGTGAAACGTAATTTAATGTATGTCCAATTCGCGGGCGTAAAGCTTAAAACAATCCATGCCGTAATTCCTCTTCGGATGTAAGACTCCCAAGAAAAATTCTTCAAGATCATCCTTTTGCTGCTGTTTTGAAATCGGGGATGAAAAAAATTCTCCCCGCGATGAGCCAAGTTGACAACTACAACACACTTTGCTGCAAAAATGGCTCCCTGGTTTGAGTCCGCAGTATTCTGCCACATCATTTATGATAATTATTGAAAGATTTTGCATCTTGCGAAGGGAGGCCAAAAAACTTCCGACACTTTGGGTACTCTTGAAACGATATGAACGCTTCGGAAGGAGTAGTCGATAGCGTGCGCGGCCTGTGTTTGAAATTCGTGAATCTAGAGGCAACATCATAGATCAAACCGTGACCATGCAAGCCCTCGACTGTGGCCGTAAAATCCATTCAACCTGACGCACTATTCCTGGCATTGGTCCCCCTCTTATTATGCACTGTTCCCACAACTGATTGAAAATGTTAATATGTCCAACTTTGCTTCCGGAAAATCTATGGGCAATCTCAGATCTCTATCGCTATCGTACTCAACCACGACTGTGTTTTCTGTCATTTTTGCTCTGTTTTCTTTTAGCCTCAAAATTTTCAACCATACCGCTGCGATTCCTGCATTTCTCAACTAAGTCAAACCTGCCACAAAAATATATATCTAACCAGCGTCCCACCGTTGTTTTGTTTGGCCTATGTGCTTTCATTAGTTGGCGTCGGAGCTAACATGAAATACTTGCAAGATCTTCTTGCACTTAGATTTTGGGACAGCTATTCGATGCTCATATGCAACATCGTATTTCAAGAGCAATTTGTGAGATAACTCAAACCTCTTTTTGACCTCCTGAATTACTGTGCTTGTCGGCATTCTTCTGTCCTGCTCAATACTCTAAATCATTTTGATATTTTCCCAGCCTGTCTATCCAAGCAGCGAAATGGCCACTTAATTCCTTACTGTTATTCAGTGCTAATAAACAGCTATCACATATTCTCGGCGAAAATCTCTTTTCTTGCGATTACTCCTAGTAACTCTAGTTCTTTTGCACTCTCTTTGGCTCTGGCAAAATAGCCAACTACTCCACACATACATTGACTTCTTTTAAAATAGCCTCGATAACTGCATGTTAATCAAATACTACTTTGTTAAAAGCTGAGGTGTGGTCCACGACTATCGATATTTCCAAGCTAGAACAATCCGCGATGAACTTCTGCAGTAGTGTATCATACCCAAATGCTTTCCCACAATCGTTCTGGGTGTTGAGAACCTAGTGATGAATTCATCATGCTTGTACGGGTTTAGTTGAGTTTAGAAGAGTATCCAATAAATTCAACTTCCTCCTGGAGAAAGTGGCATTCTTGAGAAGATTCATATATCATCCACATGCAAATGCCAGATCCCTAAGTACAATGTGATGAATACTCTGCAAAGTACATTCACTAATCCAAAGCTCCCCTATGCTGGTCTCTGCGATACCCGCTGTGGGCCATTCCAAGAGTTTTTTCGATAACTCGTTCGCTGATATGACGTTGGGCAAGCGGTGTAAAATTTTGGATTTCCATATTCCTTATATTTTCCTCTTTAATCAGCGAGAGCAGCAAACACTTTTTTCCCTCGAAGTCCTTCATTTGGCATTGCACTTAATGTAAGAAAAGTTTCTCGTATTCCTTGCAAGTGATGGTTCCGGCTCGTGATGCATTGCTTCCATGAGGAAGTAATTCACAAAGCAACACGGTGCTGGTCGGCTGTGAATCCCTCAAGGTCTCAAGTAGACGCAGAGTTCTTTCTATCTCACCCATTTTCCTAACCAAGTGGCGCTACCAGTTGTAGACGATCCCCATCAATTTCATATCCCCGTATAGAACTATCATATTTTTTCATGTGAACAGAAAATCGTACTCATCTCACCGAACTCGATTGTTCAAAGACCAGCTCCATCGCGACTCTTCCCCTGCCCCATGTCCAATACGCTGTTCGACGACGTCTTCTCCGTCTCGGAAGTAGATCCAGGTAGATACAACCGTGTGGCGCGCATTGAGGCTGCCTCCACAACGCAGGAGCACTGCAAGTTGACGCTGGATGTGAACACAGATCTATTCCCCGTACATGCAGGCGAACAGGTCACTGCCACTATTGCGTCGTCCTTGCAATTAGAAAAAAGTGTCAACGACCCCTCCGCTACACGCAGCTGGAGACCGCCACAACCCGGTGAGAGATCCCTGGCGGATGACTACGACTACGTGATGCACGGCACTGCGTACCGCTTCGAAGAGGTGAACAGTGATCTAATCGCAGTGTACTACTCCTTTGGCGGCCTCTTGATGCGCCTAGAGGGCAACTACCGTAGTCTCAACAATTTGAAGCAGGAAAATGCATACTTGTTGCTACGCCGTTAGTATATACACATATACATTACACAGAGGTAAATATATTGTATCGTTATTACCCTAGAATCCTCTCACTGCATTGAAGAGCATGTTGACCATCATGCCAGCCACGATGGCCATCTTCTGTCGTTTGCTAAATAGGCCCTCGGTCTTCATGAGTAGTAATGCAAACAACCCGAGGAAAAACCCGACACAGATGCCCACCAGTAGGTCACGATTGTGCCTAAAATTTGCAGTGGGCATCGCGTTAAACCTGTCGTCCTCTGCAACCGTCTCGCCGGTCCTCTCGGTGCCGCTTTCCATCCACTGCTCCTCCAGCTGCCTTATATCGCCATCGCCACGGCTCGGCTCGCTCTCCAAATCACCGTAGGTGGACCTGAACTGCTGTCTCAGCAGTTCAATTTCCTCATCTGTAAATCCGACTGCCCTCAAACGGTCAAATCCAATTGCCTGAGTCGTGATCCCCTCCCTAGAGGGGCCCGCGTCATCCATGGCATCCTCGTTGGCCAGCTGATCGTGATCCAGACGATCGGTACTCACTATACAGTGGATGTAGAATCGGCTGCGATCCCCTTCCATAGCAGCGGCTGAGTGCGACTGCCTTATGAAATGCCTGCTTAACTCGGTCGACAGATCCGCATGCGAGTTTAAAAGTGCACCACCTCGAATAAACTTGAGCCTTCGCGATTCCGTCTCCTGGGGTCGAAACTCTCTACATTTCTGCCGCAACCAATGCGTAGTGATCTCTCTGTAGGGAACATCTGTAATGTCGATTTCCAGATCCCTAATATTGACATCTGAGTACCGTATGACAATGTATCGGTGACCATGCGGAGTGCCAGCACTCCTTTGGGGCTGATACAGTGGTAAAAGGGGTTCCTGAGACATAGCGAAGCTTTTGCCTTGCCTATTGGATGCTTCTTAGCCCTGACTATTTGATGCCTTTTTTTTTTCTCATGGGGGAAATGAACATTTGAAAAAAAAAAAAAGTATAAAAGGCAGCGCAAAAGAATGACGATAACTTCCCAATCTTTACTTTTAATACACCAATCAAGATAAAATATTATCGTGCGGAATCCAGGACTATCGTGTTGCTGTGGATGCTTCCTTCATGCATTCATCAGCGTCAGTCTGCGGAGAGAACAATTGTTCGTCTTAGTGCCCTTTTGTGCTAGCGTCTGTGCTTTCGCAAGGGCCGGTAGAACATACACCAGTATTAATTTCAGTAGTCTTGCAAATAATACGTTCTTAACTAGTACTTAGATCTACACCGCCACTGTCCTCAACAAGTCAGAAACTTCGGTGAAGACAACCAACAGGATACCACCGCCAGGCCCCAGTCTGAGTACCTTGGGAATGAACCCCTTGTAGAGTGCCTTTGGGCCTTCTTCATGAAAGATGTGGAGAAGAGAAGGCCACGTCCATTTCCCAGCCTGGCCAGCGACCACGGCCGTGTTCTGGATACGCGACTTGACTACGTCGAATGGTGTGGATAGCATTGAACCAAAAGTACCACCAAGCATACCGGCGATTAGGTCGTTGCGCGTCTTTTGACCTCTGTTCTGTGCCTCGGGCAACAGGCTCCTGATCTGGAAGATAATCCCAAAGTAACCGGCGTTCCAAGTACCGTGTCTCCACATGGTGGACTCCAGACCATTGTACATGGCCAGAATACCTTCCTCCTTGCAGATGTGCTTCACCACATCGGCGGGGCCCTTGAAAGACGACCCGCGGTCCTGCAGACGGATTTTGACCAATTCGAACGGAACCACCACGAGTGACTCAACCAGACCGGCAGAGGCACCGCTTAGCACCGAGAGAGGTTGTGTCAACTTGTCCACACCAAAGGCTTTCTTGTAAATCTTCTGGAACTCGTCGTTGCAGGCAAATTTCGTCGCACGTTTTGGGGCCTCCATCAGAACTGGCGAAGTGATGCCCTTGTAAAGACGTGCCGCACCTTCCCTCTTGATGATCTTACGGAAACAGTCCACCACACCATGGTATCTCTCATCAGCGGCCGCAGTGCTCAATTGCAACTGCATTCTAGTCTTAACGACGTCCAGCGGGTACATAACCAGAATCTCCGAGATACCTGCAGCGGCACCGGCAACAAACTGTAAAGCAAATGGTAGAGGCTTAGGGTCCGACATTATCGACTCGTTAGTAATTACTCGGATGCTGATAAGGAGGAGGTAAAAGAGAGTCTAAGATCGAAATTTTATCACCAATGTCTTGTTCCTCGAAGGTAAGTACCTCTCCTTATAACGGTCGAAAAATTTGAAAATTAAAAAAAAAATAAATTCGCGATGGGAAAAAAACCACTGATAGGGCAATGAGGGGTCACACCTCGGTAATCATCGATGAATCTTGATGGATGGCCTCTAAACAGCGGAAATTGTTGTGTGGTCTGGCACACTGTGGAATATTTCACGATTGTTGTACGCTTGCATACCTACCTCTCATCGGATTTAGGCAGCCGAGTGAAAAAGCGATACTGTTGTTCACCTGCGATGAGATGAGATGATCAAGTCAGGATGAAACTGGTAACGTTCCCGGGTCAGGGGACCCCCATAGCAATTCCAACATTGAGAGCCGTGGTTGGGGGCCATTCTGTGCGAATTTCGAAAGATCTCTTGCAGTATGTGTACCGGAATCCTTCAAGTCCCGGCAGCATTGCTGTTTGTTCAGGTATTTTTTACCAGTTATTCCAAGAGCAGGCCCCCCAGGGGCAACTGCTTCTGGGCCATTCACTGGGGGAGTTATCATGTTTGGCAGCCAATGGGTTGTTTGGTCTAGAAGATTTGTTTAGTATTGCGAACTACCGTAACGATCTGATGGTGCAGTGCACAAAGAAGTATCTGACAGCTCGTGGGATTAGTGAAAGGTTTGAACTATGGGCATTGTCGTCACCAAGAGCCAGGGATTTGCCCAGTGAAGTAGGGACCCTTTTGCAGGAGTTGCAGACCGAAAGCGTTTCGATTGCCAATGCGAATTCTGTGAAGCAGTGCGTAGTGACAGGGCTTGCTAGTGAGTTGGAATCGGTACGTATTGATTTGCAGTTAAAGTTCCCGCGATTGCGGGTCACAGAGCTGACCAACCCACACGGGATTCCGTTCCATAACAGTGCCGTCTTGAGACCTACGCAGGAATCGTTATACGACTACATCTGGCAGATTATGAAGAAGAATAATACGCATGTGCAGATACAGCTGGACAACCCAATACTATGCAATTTGGATGGGCAAGTGTCGACTTCCGTGCACCAAGCTGTAGAAAAGTTCGTCCAGTGCAGCAGTAACACGGTACAATTCACCTGGTGTTACGACACTGTCAACGAGATGGAAGATCTGGAGGAGGCAGTCTGCATGGGGCCGGGCAGTGTGATTTACAATTTAGTGAAGAGGAACTGCAATTTGAAAGCTTGGGAGTTTGATTCGGCAGCGTCAATTGAGAGTTATGAGCAAAGGTGATGATTTTTTAATGATTGGTAGGATAATCTATGTAAACCATGCGACGTATCAGTAGAATGCGTCTCATGCCCAATGACCTTTGGCAGCGATAGCAATTTCGATATGGATGAGCCAGACGTCTTTACCAGGGAACAATTGACTGATGCGCTCACTTTGTCATTCGATCTATCTAAGCTTATTGAAAACCATACTTAGGCCATGCGGTCCATGAAGTTCACTTAGATCTCTATCTATTTGAAAATACGCTTGATACTAACGTGCGTCTTCATACGATTAACTGTATCAAGCGCTGTCAACACAGCATGGGCAGACATCTCCATCTTCACTACGCTCAGTAAAAAAATGCCAGCTTTTTGAAATAGAAGGTATCTTGAACCGATCCTTCTCAGTACCAAGTGCTGCCACCTGCAAATGGCCCATAGCCAAGCGACCAGGGGGGGAGTGAGGAGTCATTGAAAAATCTTTCAATTTCAAAGTTGTATGCAATAGATGGCATGAACCATATATAATCGGAGATGCACCCAATCTCTCAAATGTTCGTTGAATTCTCCGAGCTTGCACTTTTCGATACTAACTGACCTTGCGGAATTTCATTTGACTTACCTTGCTAGGATGAACACTAAGGTGCCCTAAAAAAATAGCATAGCTTAACCTGCGTTTCGTAAGTATTGCCGGGCCGACGTCGAATAAAATTATCTCTTCAGGATGTAGGTATGAAATTCCCCACTATACAAATTGGAATGTTGTACCTATCTCTTCTAATGGTAAAACTAAAGCAACAGGGCCTCTTTCTGCGGCCGTCTTTAGTACGTAGATTACAACTGGTGAGTACTGCCTTCTGACCCTTATCGAACGCTATGGACCCATATTTTTCCCAGAAATTCACTGCACTTTCTTCTGTCATCAATTCGTAAATGGCCAACTTGCCTTCGATTAAATCTTCCACGCGGCAATCCACCAAATTAGCAAATTCCTTGTTGGCCCTATATATTTCCCCAGTACGTCTCCATAGACACGCTGGGATGCTCATCGAGGTGAAAACTCTATCGTAGGAGAGAAGCATTCTTTCAAAACCTTCCTCCACCAGGACGAGATCCACGTCTTTTAAAGAACGAGCAATGGCTCTGAATGCAGGGCGGATCATAGATAGTGGTTTTAAGATACGCTGCCTTGATGACCGATTCATGTATTTGTCCATGTAGTTTTGCAACCTTGTGTAACCTTGGGCGTAATTGTAAGGCTGCAATAGGCCTGCTTCCACTTTGGCACTGATGACCAGCTTCAACCGATCCTCTGGAGTCATCTCAGTGGATGGGTCAGCAGCTGTCAGGAAGAAATGCTCCTTGGAGTTGGTTGCCCCCTCGTGGAGTTCGTGCTCTCGCGGTAACGGCTCTTCACAATTTACGTCCAGCGTGGGAGGGCTCGCCAGTAGGGGGTCCTCCAGCATGTTCATGAACTCATTTAAAGAGCTGAATTCAGAACCAGCATGTTCAGAGATGAATACGGGCTGTTGTGAGAGAAAGCTGGGCACTTTAGCCGGTTCTGAATCTTGTGTTACCGGCGTGAAGTTATCTGTGCACAGGTGGGCAATTTCGCGTTTTAAGCATCTTGTACATGGTCTTTGCTCATCACAGGTCAAATGAGACCTTCTACAAAACTCGCAGGATTTCGTAACTTTCCTTCGTTTGTCAGTCATCTTTGTCAATCCCGCCTGTTCTAAGTTGTTGTTAGCAACAACTTCAACATTTGACCAAACCAAGATGAACTTTAACACTGTACTCACGACGAGATTTACGACGAGGCTTAGTACGAGGCTGACGGCGAGGCTCAGAGCAAGGCCTACAATACTAAACCGCCCCATTGCCCATCGCCACAAGGTGGATGTGACCAAGTTGAACCTAACGAGGGACCAGATGGTCCAACTCCGCAACATGAAGCGGTCCTTAGAAAGAAAGCACCGCAACCGAACCGTGGCATTCTATTTCAGCAGTGTGGCCGTGCTATTCCTCGGGCTGGCATACGCTGCGGTTCCTCTTTATCGAGCCATCTGTGCACGTACTGGGTTTGGTGGTGTGCCCATCACCGACAAGCGTAAGTTCACGAATGATAAACTCGTACCAGTGGACACTGAGAAGCGGATTCGGATAGGATTCACCAGTGAAGTATCCCAAATATTACCTTGGAAGTTTGTGCCCGAGCAAAGAGAAGTGTATGTGCAACCGGGAGAGACCGCGTTGGCCTTCTACAAAGCCAAGAACACTGGCGATACCGACATCATCGGAATGGCCACTTATTCCATCACCCCCGGTGATGCTGCCCAATATTTCAACAAGATCCAGTGCTTCTGCTTCGAGGAGCAGAAATTGACCGCTGGCGAGGAAGTGGACATGCCCGTGTTCTTCTTCATCGACCCGGACTTTGCCAGCGACCCTGCAATGCGCAACATCGACGACATAATGTTACACTACACTTTCTTCAAGGCACATTACGACAAGCAGCCCCTCGATACGACTACTAGTCAACCATAGATTAAATATACCTGTATATATCTACATAGATATCCTATAAATATTTGCCCATGATTGATTGAATCAATGCTTAAACTCATCCAGAGTAATACTAGGCGACATAGGCTGCTCAAGGTCCTCCCAGAGACACTTGGTGCCCTGCACTAGCGGTTCTCTGTGGGCCTTAGGTAGTGGTTCCTGGTACACGTGATATTGGGACTGGTTATCAAACTTCAACAGCGTAGGCGATTCCGCCCGCTGTGAAGAAAGCGCGGGACTGGAGGCTTCCGAGGAAGTGTTCAGACTGAGCTGGGGCCTCGTCTGATCTACTTCCCCGTCAGAATGGCTAGCTGGGATGGAAAGTAGCGATTCTGACAAGTACACCTTGGGCTGGCCCGTGATTCGACTTTTCAAGTACTGGAAAGCCTCCAAGGCACTCTGCTCATCTCTGAAGATTATCACAATACGACTGAGAAATGACAGAGGGGTATAGTAGCTCACCTGACCCTTCAAACCTGGGAACTTGGACTCAAACAGTTCACGCTCCAAATCACGTGGCCACCCTGCTTCAAATAACTCCTTGGGGACGTTTGTAATTAGGACCTGCGTCTTGGGGACTTGCATTTTGACTTGATTACAGGCGGTATGCTGTAGTGGTGACCTTCACTTCGCTTCAATACAGTAGTAAAAGTGGCTTCACTATTGTGTTCAGTTTTCTGACTTCTTGTTCCTTCGTATATATTACTAAATCAAATGGAATATTTTGTGCCTGTGCTATAGCGCTTTGAAGATCTCGAAACGTAAAACGTATGGCACAGTCACAGAGGTGGCAGTAATGAACGGCTTAACTTTGACGTAATCCGACGGAGAGGTTCATTGCGCTGCGTTGTAGTAACAGAACGGCCCGCCGCATATCTGTGGCTGTTTCTAAAAGTTTCTCTTAGGGATCGGATTTACTGCTGTAAATCGTGCAGCTGGGCGCAGTTGAGAAGGTCACTCGTGCAACCCATGAGCAAAATGAGTCGTACACTGCAAGAACCGTTTACTGCAGAAGCAGCTGCTGCAGACTCACATGCATTAGCGCAAGCGGCCTTTGGTGGCCAGAACCTCAATGAAAGATATTTAGGGTTGGCGTAGTATACATCGTTAAACGTTTAGCAGCCGTTATTAGTAACACGACATGGGGCTAAGTTGTTAAACCTATGTTACGCCCAAAATCGTTAGTAACTGCTGCTGAGAGTTGTTATTATGCTTGTTGTAGATCGCAGTTGGAAGCGTGTGTTTCCAGTAGTGTTAAAACAGTCAAGAGCCAAGTGGGCACCCAGCCTTCTAACATCACCGCGTATCCAAGAGCAATGCTATACCTGTACCTCAATATCGCAACTGCCACCCAAGGTTGTTCTTGTGTCGCTGCCTTTTGCCTGGGCAGTATCTTCTTTACGAGCGCTAGTGCGAAATAAAATATTCAGTACCAAAATGGAGTTTAGCCAATATCCACTTGATTCTGTGTGTCATCTTGATTGTACTGTTCATGTAGAGAAGACTATGGCCTATCAAGGTTCGACCGCGAGCACGTGATCGTACTATCCATTAGGCAAATTCTACTCATTATACCATATTAGATCCGCAACATATCAGCGTGTAGAAGGGAGACACAAATTCACTTTTTTTCTTAATTTAATTTTTAAAATGGCGACACAAGCTTGCAAATTCACCTGTGGGAAGGTATTAGCTTTTCCAATTATTGAGAAATTCGTAATTAACAGTCCAGATGGCCTAAACAAGCAAGCAACCAGGCGGCTGCGACCCCAGAAACTTTACTGTTGCAAATAATTTTATCAATCCTGTTGTATTGCAGGCGCGGATTTCTACTGGCATAAAAGTTGTGACTGTTTTCTTGTTACAAAACGAGGTGTTCTGGTGCAGCGAAGCATCACGAAAGTTTTCTTGGAAAGATTATTCTCAAAAAAAAAACAATCAACCCAAGAATTTACAGCGAAAGCAAATCGACGCAAACTCTGGAATTTTCAGTTTTTTTCAAGGTCATCTCATCCATTATTAGATAGTGAAATGAAGAGCTACCGGCTATAGTAGAAGGATCTACAGTATTTTCAACCAACGCACGCAAACCCTCCCTCACGATGTTTTCGAAAGACTCTAAGAGCAGTGCCTACCACTCCCGTTTCCAGACTCCCTTCAGGAGAAGAAGAGAAGGTAAGACTGACTTCTACCAAAGAAGAAAGTTGGTCACCCAGCACAAGGCCAAGTACGCTTCCCCCAAGTACAGATTGGTGGTGAGATTCACCAACAAAGACATTGTTTGTCAAATCATCTCTTCCCAGATCACCGGTGACATTGTCCTTGCTGCTGCCTACTCGCATGAGCTACCAAGATACGGTATCACCCATGGTTTGACCAACTGGTCTGCTGCCTACGCTACTGGTCTTTTGATCGCTAGAAGAACTTTGCAGAAGCTGGGCTTGGATCAGACCTACCCAGGTGTCGAAGAGGTTGAGGGTGAGTTCAACTTGACCGAAGCCGTTGAGGATGGCCCTCGTCCTTTCAAGGTCTTTTTGGACATTGGTCTGCAGAGAACCACTACCGGTGCTCGTGTCTTTGGTGCTCTAAAGGGTGCCTCTGACGGTGGTTTGTACGTTCCTCACTCTCCAAAGAGATTCCCAGGTTTCGACTTCGAGTCCGAGGAATTGGACGCAGATCTATTGAGAACCTACATCTTTGGTGGCCATGTCTCCCAGTACATGGAGGAGTTGGCCGATGACGATGAGGAGAGATTCCAGGAGTTGTTCAGTGGCTACTTGGCTGATGATATCGATGCCGAGGCCATTGAGGAGATCTACCAGAAGGCTCACGAGAGCATCAGGGCTGACCCATCTTTCAAGCCAACTGAGAAGAAGCACACCAAGGAGGAGTACGCTGCTGAGTCCAAGAAGTACAGACAGAAGAAATTGTCCAAGGAACAGAAGCGCGAGCGTATTGCTGCCAAGATCAACGCTTTGGCTGCCGCCAGCCAGCAGTAAGCTGTTGTATAAAGTACGTATTTTTCCAGTATACTATAATATCAATCTTCTCGAGAGGACGCCTTCCTTCTCTGTGTGTTCATTTTGACGCGCATTGTTCATGAACTTGGAACAACAAAATAGCACCTCAAGAAGTGTTGGAGTTCTGCCCGCCCCTATGTCCTCTTCTCACAAGAGAAAGCACAGCCATATGTTCTTGCAGCGCAAGAACTCGAGCTCTGCGGAAATGGGGGAGTACGAGATGAGCCAATTTGCCCAACCAAAGGTAGAAGCGGACGCACCTGTGGAACGAGACGTAGAGAACCTAACATCGAGGTCCAGGAGGGTTATGGGATCCTGGAGGTTAAGGCACAGAAGAATCCTCCTTTTGGTGGCCATGCTGGGCATGATTGCCATGCTTGCAATTCCATTCCACATCGTAAAGTCCCCCGCCAAGCTTCAGAAGTCGGCGGAGCAAAGGACTGATATCAGGTCCTTCGATATCGACGCTGTGCTCAGTGGTGAATTTAGCTACGAGGAAACGACTTTCCACTTCATAAACCCGCCTGAATTGCTCAAGCGCCACGACCAAGATCCAGGTCTTTACTTTACAGTCGAAAAGGACAAGGATGATAATTTAGAGCTTCTGGTCAAGCAACTATTTGATAAATCATTCTCTGTGTCGTTGGGGAAAAACAAGTTCGAGTACGACGGCAAGGAGCACGTTGTACAAAAGATAAGAGTCAGCCATAGACTCGACAGGGTTATTTTTGCCACGGACGTGGAACCAGAATTTAGGCATTCGAGTTATGCCTACTACTGGATTCTCGACGTGGACAAGGATGAAATACGGCCCATTTCACCATTTCCCTCGCAACAGTTGCAAAAGATCTCTTATGCGCATTTTTCACCTAATTTCAACTTTTCGTATTTTGTCTACGATAACGACCTCTACTTGCAAAGTCTCTATATGAAGAATGGTGCAGATAGAATCACCTTGGGTGGTATGCAGAATGTCTTCCATGGGAAGCCTGATTGGATCTACGAAGAGGAAGTACTGTCTGATGAAAAGGCCGTTTGGTGGTGCCCAGACGATTCCAAAATGGTGTTTGCCAAATTTGACGATTCAGAGGTAAGTACTTACTCTTTCCCTGTATACACTACAGGTTATCGCTACACGTTAATGCAAGATATTAAGTATCCCAAACCTGGTTCAGCCAATCCTAAGGTGGAACTTTACATCTTCAACCTCGAAACCCGTGAAATATCTTTGATAAATGCGATGGAATCGGCGGAGGACCAATGGAGTGAAAATTACATTCTCTATGATGCACAATGGATTAGTCCCACTGCATTCTTATTCAAGATCGCTGATCGTGCCTCAACCAAATTGATCGTAAGAGTCTACGATACCTCAAATAATACTTTGAAAACTATTTACACGTTGAATTCAGAATCCTTCGGAGGATGGATCGAAAAAACGAAAAAAATCGTACCAGTACCGCCCAAGGAAGATCAAGGAAGACTGGAATATGGATATGCAGACATTTTGCCCGATGAACATGGTTTTAATCACATCTTTTTTTTCCCCAAATTCTCAGATTCCAAAGGGATCCAAGTGACAAAGGGTGATTGGGAAATTACCGGTTCAGGGATTGTTGGTTATGAATACGAGACCAATTCTCTGTTCTTCATGGCCAACAAAGCTAAAACCACTTCACAGCATCTGTACGTGGTTTCACTCAATAGAGAAGGCACGTATATTATGCAAGATCTACAAAATCCCGACAAAAAGGATGAATTTTACGAATACGAATTGAGTTCAAGCTGCAGGTACGGTGTGGCCAAAAAATTAGGTTCAAGTGCTCCAGTTACTATTGCCGGTGATCTTTTTAGTGTATTGGATGCAGATACCACTGATGAGCACAATGTGTTGCGTCTCACGTATGACACCAACTTGAAAGAAGCTTTAGAACATTACGACATGCCAGTGAAGAGTTACAAAACAATGACACTGGACGACGGCATAGAAGTAAATTACATCGAGATCAAACCCCCAGTCCTGGACGCAACGAAAAAATACCCAATTTTGGTGAACACCTATGCCGGGCCAGGATCTCAAACATATTTCGCAAAATTTTCGATCTTTTTAGAACAAGCTGTAGCTTCTGGATTAAATGCTATAGTGTTACAGATAGAACCTAGAGGTACCGGAGGTAAAGGCTGGGCATTCAAAAAATGGGCTAAAAACAAACTCGGTTATTGGGAACCCCGTGATATCACGGAAGTTACCAAGAAGTTCATAAAATTGAATGAACGTTTCATCGATAAGGAGAAAGTTGCCATGTGGGGCTGGTCGTATGGAGCATTCGCCACATTGAAAACTGTCGAGTTTGATCAAGGCAATACGTTCAATTACGCCATGGCAGTAGCACCTGTTACGAATTGGACCTATTATGACTCCATTTATACAGAAAGATACATGGGTTTACCAAGCCAGAATGCAGATAACTATGAGGATACTGCTGTCGTCAAGGACTTCAATGCTTTTGCCAAGATAAAGAGACTTTTGGTCATGCATGGAACGGCTGATGACAATGTTCACATACAGAACTCTTACAAATTTTTGGACGATTTAAACAGCAGAGATATTAAAAATTACGACATGCATATATTCCCCGATTCTGACCACGCTATTCATTACCATAATGCTCAAAAGGTGATTTTCACTAAATTATACGAGTGGCTTAAAGATGCGTTTGCTGGACGTTTTGACGTCTGACTACATACACAAATTTTAAAGAGGATGCTTCACATTTATAGGAAAGTTTTGGGTTCCTCATTTTTTTTTTATTAAAAATACTGAAGATTAAACTTACAAAACGTTCCGGCAACTTCAAGCCTTTGCCTTCCTCCGTTTGGATGCCGGTTCTTTGGTGGCCGCAGATTTGGGCTTTCTTTTCGAAGGCCTTGCTTTTTGCTTAATCAATTTGTCCTTCTTGAGATCCGTGTTCTCTTCAGGTTCTTCATTCTCCACCTGTGGAATTGTGTCATCGGCATCTACTATATCATCAAAATCAGGCTTTATCTCACTTGTAGACGAGGATGCGAAGGTAGATGTACCGGTCTTGTAAATGGCCACAGGATGGGTCCTGCTATTGTATTTTCTCGTAAAGGCCGTTTTCACTGCTGTAGGTATTTTCTTCAAAGCCGCATTTGTGTTTGCTGGTCCTACCAAAAAGTCCATAATACTATCCCAATCTTCTTTAGTCAAATAATATTCGTCCATGAGTTCAATTACAGGTTCAATTCCTTCCGCTCCATCTTTGGTGATTGGGTCCAAAAGTCTCTTTTTGAGTGCGGGAATATACTCCAGCCTTAGCCCAAGTTTATTCGTTGAAGTAGTCAATCTGGTATGATACTGCAATTCCTGCAGTAATCGATAGTATTTGTTGGTCTTCGAATTTTGACCAAGCCATGTGGTAAAGTTAATTCTGCCAACCATTTGACCTGCTACTTTTGAAGCAGGATAAACAGAAGACAGTACAGCGTGCAGCGGCAGGAGACTCCACAGTTGTTCACTACTGCGAATCTTTGTTTCTACCAAGTTAGACAGAGAAATGCTATCTGATGCTCTAGCAACAGCCTCTAAATGTGTTTCGCCATTTGTGAGAACTGAGGGCTTGGTATTCAAATAGTTTTCCTGCACCATGAGCGGAGCAAAATCAAAATCATCGAAATATAACGAAATCTTATCATTCAGATTAAAAGTTTGAGATCCCACGTCAGAGTAGATGCGACCATCTAGTAATTTATGTGCAATATCGAAGGGTTTCAATGCAATTGACTTCTCCCATGCCTGCGAAATCTCAGTAATGTTTTCGTGATTGATCATCTTCGTGGTTTTTGACACAGTTGAAAGAAGATTTATAATTTGTCTAATGTCACCATGAGTGGCTTGTACCAGTTTATCCACAATATTAGCGTCGAGTTTAAAATGTTCCCTGACGGCGATAGTCATTAACCGGGCTTTTAAGCTGTTTGAATCCGGTCTTCTGAACTGAATATCTAGACAAGTCCTATCAAACGGCCTCATCTTGGGAGTATTGCGTTCATTACAAATTAGAATCATCGGTGTAGATGTCTTTCGACAAAATTGTGCCAATTGTCCGACACCACCTCTATCGCCTCCACTCATACCATCTACTTCATCCATTACAATGACGAAATTTTTACCGTTAACATCTTGTGGATTGTGCTGGCTTTGAAAATAACCCACAACCGACGTGTTATCCAACGCATTTTTAACACCGGCATTTAGCAACGATTTGGAACGTACATCAGAGGCATTTTGTTCCAAAATGTCGTAACCTAATTCTTTGGCAACTAAATGGGCTGCTGTCGTTTTACCAATACCCGGTGGACCATATAGCATGGCAGATCTAAAAACACCTGTACCATCTCTCCCGGGTTTCTTAAATCCGTTTTTTTTACTTTCATCCCAGTTAGACAACCAGTTTTTTAGTTTAGTTACACTACCTTTATTGCCACATATATGTTGTAGAGAGGTAGGAGCATATTTTACCGTCCAAAGTTTGTGTTGGTCATCTATCATATCATTGTTTTTCATGTATTCACCCGATTTTCTGGCAGCAGTGAGTTTTTTGGCCCTTTCCTTCTCCTGTTTTTCCATTTCAAGCGCTTCTTGCTGTACGAGTTCCTCTTGTTCCTCCATCTTTTTACGTGCCCTTTCAGCAGCAACACCACTGCCACCCTCGGCTGGCATGCCTTGTATAAGTTGTCTAAAACCATCTTCGTCGATCGCCTTAATTTTCAATTTCTTAATCATGTCCACCTTTTTGGGCCCAGCTTCTTCACCTAAAACTACAACAGAAGTCCTGCTAGAAATAGATTTTGTTACACGAGCTCCATATCTTTTTGCCAATGCCTCTGCAGCCCCTCTTTCAATAGTTGGTAAAGTTCCGGTAAAAACAACAGTCAAACCTAATAAGCAGTTGGTTTCTCCCTCTGGAAAATCGTCTGTACTACCCATCTCTCCGCCTTGTGTGCCCTGATTCTTAAAATCAAACTGAGTATTCTCCTTGACGTGAACACTCGAAAGGTCCACTCCTGATATCTTATCCAGTACATCTTGAGCAGTTATACCAGAAGAAGAGGGTTTGGAAGAAGATATTTTGTTTGCGGATTGGGCGTTTGGTGATGCCTTTGTAGTTGCCTTTGTAGTTGCCTTTGTAGTTGCCTTTGTAGTTGCCTTTGAAGTTGCCTTTGAAGTTGCCTTTGAAGTTGCCTTTGAAGTTGCCTTTGAAGTTGCCTTGGGAGTTGCCTTGGACTTCTCTACATCTGACCCTTTCTTCTTCCTGGAGTATTCTTTAGCAGTTGGCTTTTGCTCCTCATCTTCAGAATTATCTAAATCAATAACCTCCGGCTGTGATTGTTTAGAAGATGGCCTTAAATTCCTAACGCCTGCCGGCTCCTTGTCCTTGCCAAAAAAATCTGTAATATTGACCATCACCTGGAATCAGTTGAGAGGCCTAATGAATACCGAATTGGTCTTACGTCAAAGTATTTCGATCTTTCTTCCGGTCTTCAAAGTTGGGTGCCTCTGAAGCATTTTTTCAATTTTGAGAGAAGGGAGAAGAACCCGGCTATGATGATATTAAAGTAAACAAAGATCAGTAATAAAAGCACTTCTAATTAGATAGACCTCACGTTCCAGAGATGGCCAGGAACAAGAAGAAGAGTGGTAAGAAAATTGAGGCGCCCTCAGCAGTTGAAACGCGGCCTACAGAGAAGGCACCAGTTGACGATCAACAGAAAGAGGAAGCACAACAAAATTCAGAGGAAACGCTGCGAGAACATGACCAATCCCATATTACGAATGGGAGAGATGGGAGCAGCATTGGGCCTGAAACTTGTACCGACCAAAATGCTCAGATCGAAGATTTGAATAGGAAAATAAAGGAATTGGAGCTAGAATTGGAAAGGGAAAAATCATCTAACAAGGAACTCAATGCCTCAGCAAGTGGTAATTCTGAATTTGATAAAATGAAAACCGAAAGGGATGAATTTGAAAGGCAGTACACTAATTTATTGTCGAGAATTTCATCAATGAAAAATGTTTTTAACAAGATGAAAGAATCACAAAGTGAACTACAATTAGTTCAGGAGCAGCTTTCTGCATACGAATCTCAGAATATCAAGCTGAAGCAGAAAATAGATTCTACTATCAAAGAGAAAGCTGAATTGGAAACTACCGTTGTGACTTTAAACAAGGAGTTTTCCAGTATAGAAAAGGAGCGTGAAACTGTGCAGCAGGAATGTTCACAGTTCAGAGAGACGATTAAAAGCTTAGAAAAAGAGCTAGAAAACTTTAGTGATTCACATACTCATGAAGTGGACTTCCAGAAAGCTCAACACAACCAACTGACCACGCAGCTGCAAGAGTTGATGCTCATATTGGATAATAACAAGCAAGACATTTCAGTCCTTCATGATGAAAGAGATGATTTGAAATCTAATTTGGAGAATATACTCAAGGAAAATGAAATTCTAAAGGATTCTTTGAAAGAGATGGAGATGGAACTCGAGCAAACTGAACAACGATACGCTCAACATTTGCGGCAAAAGGAGGATGAGATAGCTTCATTGAACGTGGAAATAGATAAGGGAAAATTATCCCACAAGGATAATGCAAATGCAATCGAAAATCTTAAGAAAGAGATGGAAAAAATGAGAGAAGATGTTGAATTAAAAGAAAAATACGAAACGGAGTGTAAAAATCGTGTTTTGCAAATTGGAAAATTACGGCACGAGGCTATTGTTTTGAACGAACATTTGACCAAGGCATTATCCATGCTCAAACAATCTAGCAATTCAGAGTCGGTCGACAAAGAACTTATTTCCAATCTATTAATTTCTTTCGTGGCCATTCCAAGGGCCGATCCAAGGAAATTCGAAGTGTTAGAATTGCTTTCTAGTTTTCTCAATTGGGATGACGACAAGAAGAGGCAAGCAGGTTTAATCCTGGATTCTCAGAACAATTCCAAATCAACGAAGGCAGGCTCAAGAACTGAGAGCTTCGTCTCCATGTGGACCGATTATTTGGAAAAGGAAAGCGAGTAAAAATTGTTTCCTCCAATGCATAGAACCATGTTTATAACGCTCATGTAGACTTTATAACTCCTCCAAGAGTATTCATTGTATCACGTGAAATTAAGCGCGAGAGCTTTTAAAATAAGAATTTGCTGAGCAGTAAACTTGATGCTCTCTTTCAAGAGATTAAGAAATCGAGAACTTCTCCCGGAAAGGTACGATATGTATAGACAGGTTAGATTCATTCCTCGCTTAACGGGTGTTGCCAGATACAGCACCACGACATCCTACAATGCTGCTTTGACTGAGTTGAAGAAAGATCTAAAGCGAGCTATGATTGCTAAGGATGAATTGAGGAAGACGACGATTAGAAGTCTTTTATCCAGTATCAAAAACAAGGAAATTGAGAGTAAATGGAAACCTTTGGATGAATTCGCCCTTTTTGATCTCTATTCCAAATTGGTCAATCAAAGAAAAGAATCCATCAAAGAGTTTTTGGACAATAAGAGGGAAGATTTGGTAGCCAAGGAAGAACAGGAGATAACTATCATTGAAAAATATGTCAAGGCATTACCTGTGGCTTCTAAAGAGGAAATTGATAGTAAGGTATTGCAATTACTGCAAGATTTGAAAGGAACGGAACCCAATTTGCAAATGAAGCAAATCTTTGGAAAATTTGATTGGAAGATTGTTAATGCTGAATGGAAGGCTTCGCCCACTGCCGTGAGAACTAGCGTAGTTCAGCAGTTCAAAAACGTTTTTGGATGATAATAATGATGAAAAAAAGAAAGAAAAAATTCTGGTGCTTTTGTGTCGGGTATTAAGTCATGTAAATATTTATCCTCAGGGTGATATCAATATTTTGGGAGAGAAAATTACGGTTTCCTTTATTCCAAGTTTCCTCCGATTATCTAACAATTTTTATTTTTGTGAAAGATAGTCGATTTTCTGAATATATATAAAGAACTAACTGATTCAAACAAACCCATCTTTTTCGCCTTCAGTAATCTTCACATTTCATTTTTTTTTCCATTCCATATTATTATTTTCCAAGTTCCCCACTGCATTAATAATAATTTAGTCGAGTCTCCATCAGAAATGTTTAAGAAACTCACATCGTCGATCGCGGGTATCAGTCTCTTAACCCAGGCTACCGCTCACGGTTATTCAAATACATTCGATCCAGCTGAGTTTGTTCGTGCCGCTGCTGAGGAAGCACCATTGTCCATTCGTGTTGGCCCCCAGGCGCTGTCTCCAGATATTTTGGAAAAATTGAGCACTTCGTCCAACATCATCTTTGCAGATTTGCCAAATAGCCCTCAATTCGTGAGTCTTAAGGATTACGAAAGCATTAAGTTTGCTACTAACGAGTTGTTAGATGAGCTAATGAAGCAGGATAAGTCTCCTTTTGAATCCTTGCGCGAGCAGCAGAAGGAAACCTACTCTAACGCGGAGGCTAACGTCGGGCAGGCTGAAACTTCACTACAAGGGCTTGGAGAACTTCACCAGAAGCATCCCAAGGAGCAAGAGCTATCCGAAGCATGGAAACCGACCGCTTCCACTTGGAAGAGCAGCACCTCGGAGGAGAACACCGGTAAATGGTCTTCAACTGTAAGCAGCACTACGGCTACTGCTGGGACCACTTCTAGTGAGACTAAACACTCTTCTTCCAGCTTCTCCAAATCCACCAAAAAGCCTCTCAAAACTAGTGAATCAGTTCCCCACAGTACCACTAAGAGCATAACATCTAAGCACTATGAAAGATCTCACAATAGTTCGATCGTGTACCCAACTTCCGCTGGCAAGCACTCAGGGAACCATAGTAATCACACCAACAGCACAATTGCTGGCTTTGACAACTCTTCTAACTCCATCGTACCCACCACTATGTTCTTCGCGTTTTTGCTCACCATTTTACTATTTATGCAATCCTGCTAAATAGGATATTAATTTTTGGGGAGGACTTTTGTCTTGAATTCTTGATAAAACCAAAATAATAACAAAAAGAATATGTGATTAAATCTAATATTTAGTTATATATATTTATATACGTAAAAAGATTTATATTTAATATAATTGTTTACTGTTAGTAATGATAATATTATTATTTTTGTACTTTATTTTCCTCTGACACTGACATTTAACAGTCACTAGTCACGAAATGTGAACTTAACAAGGCACAAAGTTGGACCAATGCTGCAGTACATGCTGAAGACAGTTTAGTCGCGACCCAGACAAGTGTTTGAAGCGTTTGCAGACGCATAATAGGTCGTCTACAAGTGGTTGAACAGTCATGGTAGTAGTATGTTGCTTTGCGTTTATTTTGTCGATTGCACTCCATTCGATTAATACTAACAAGTGAACAGTCAGTGAAAAGGACAATTCGGATCAAAACCAGCCAGCATGTGTTGCCCGATTTACCTCCTGTAGAGAACTTTCCAATGCGCCAATGGAGCATAGAAATTGTACAATTAGATGAGGAAGGTAAAGAGATACCAGCGACAATATTTGACAAAGTTGTATATCATTTACATCCTACTTTTGCCAATCCGAACAGGACTTTTACGGAGCGACCTTTCAAAATCGTAGAACAAGGATGGGGTGGGTTCCCCCTAGATATCAGTGTTTTTCTTCTCGAAAAGTCTGGCGAAAGAAAGATTACCCACGATTTGAACTTTCTGCAAGAAGCCTATGAGATTGACCACGTCATCCAGGTCCCCACAAATAAGCCTCTTTTAGCGACAGAACTTGTCAAGAGTGGATCGTTAGATGATGCTGCTAATCCTGCCAAGCGAAAGGCTGTTGCCGCCAACGGGGAGCCCAAAGTGAAAAAGGCCAAGGCAGCTAGTGCTTCTACGGTGAAAGGCAATGTGGACATTGAGAAATTAGCGTTTGGACTTACGAAACTCAACGAGGACGATCTGGTTGGCGTGGTGCAAATGGTCACCGATAACCGCACGCCAGAAATGAACGTAACGAATAACGTTGAAGAAGGAGAATTTATCATTGATCTTTACAGTTTGCCAGACGGATTGCTCAAGAGTCTTTGGGAATACGTCAAAAAGAATACGGAGTAGCGGTATCTTTCTCGCCATATAATAGTGAATTATGTAAACCTGCCTTGTATTTTTAATCGAACTACTTTTTTTCAACGTCGCGTTGCCAAATCTTTGATGTCAACATCATAGTATTGAGGCAAGAGGAGATGGATTGGGATGGATATTGTATGTTTGCATTTCAATAAACATCATGAGCATGCTGGGGACTAACTGTTATTTAAGCCCACAATTGATGTGATGGTACGAGTCAAAGCTCAACAAGCCATCAAAGGTGGAGAAGAGGGAGTGGGTGAGTTCCCCATGCGCCGGTGGAGGGTCGAGCTATGCATGCTAAATGGTCAAGACGAAGAGGTTGAACTGGAAATATTATCTTCGTGCGTTTTCAATCTTCATCCCACTTTCAAAGAGCCAGTGAGACGACTAAGTCAGCCTCCATTCGCTCTGGAAGAGGACGGATGGGGAGAATTCGAGATGGAGATCCTATGCAATTTCATAGAAAATGTCGGCAAATTTACCATTAACTACATGTTGTCCTTTGAATCTAGTGCATTGGCTGTTGACTACGCTATAAAAGTTCCCTGTCATACTCCCTTGATTCGAGAGTATTTGGACAAACATTTCAAACTATTAGATGTCAAATTTGACCAGAGGCAAGAAAATGGGGTTTCATTGGCACAAGTACGCAACTGGATCAGTTTGATACCGAAATTGGACGAAGATGCGGTGACTGAGATTGTTCGGCTGATCTTGGCACACCCAGCAGTGCAGGCAGAAGTGAATAAACAAGAGAGACATGAAGAATTTTTAATGGCACTTTACCAGTTGCCTAATGAGCTATTGCAAACGATTGGAGACTATGTTCTTAACGGAGGGAGAGAAGTCGCCCCCAGGCGTTAAAAATAATTACCTATATGTGTAGATTTCTCTGCCGTAATTCATCTTTTTTCCAAGAATTTGCAAGACTAAAAATTAATAGTAATACACGTAAGGAATAGTACTGTAGATGTAATGTTCATGTGCGTTTGTGTCGTGTAGCTCGCTTCACATGTAACCTGGGGACCAAATTTTCATGGTGGAGTCCCAAGATCCAGTACAGACAGCTAGCCCATCAGGGCTTGCACGGACACCAGATTCTCTATTGGAATGGCCCTCCAGCTTTCCCACAATTTCTGTTTTCAACACATCCCAAACCACGCAACCAAAATCTGTATAGCATGAGTACATCAGCCTGCCCGACCCGCTAAAGTCGAGGGAAACAACTCCCTGATTGTCTAGATAGCTGGGTCCAATTGTACTTTTGTGACTCGTCCTGCGGGAGATATCACCGTATTCTGAGCGAGGACTTGTGCCCGTGCATGTAGGCTGATTCTTAGCCTTTCTCATCGAATCCGCCAACGAATAAGTGGCCACGGGGCAATCTGATCTCAGGTCAAACATCCGTATCATGCCATCATCACTACCTGTCACTATGGAGTTGCCGTCCTTGAAGAATTGAATCGCATTGACATCACTGTCGCTGACGAAGAAAGTTTGAGCCACATTGGTAGTCCTCGTATCCCAGATGAAGGCATAACCGTCGGATCCACAACTGGAAAACTGGTAGTTATTTGTGTTTGGAGGTGGCAGCGACATAGCCAGTACATCGCCCAAATGATCGGCGTATTCTCTGACTCTTTTAGCTTTAGTGATATCCCAATAGGCGCAAGTCATGTCTCCGCTAGCGGTGATGACATGAGAGTTGTCAGTGAATGCAGCATCAGAAATATATCCTGTATGGCCCTTAAATATGGATACCACATTCTGTTGCACTTTACTGTCTCGAGGCACCCTGTAGATAGTACAATTGTTATTGAGTCCAGCACTCGCAACCAAATTGCCCGAAGGTGAGATGGCACATGTTAGCACCCACTGAGAGTCCAAAGGTATGGCATTTTTTTTAAGACCAGTGTCTGTGTCCCATATCAACATGAATCCATCCTGACTCGCACTCAAAATGTTTTTCGAGTCAGCACTCCAGCGAAAATCGGAGACCTTGTTGTTATGGCCTTTGAGGACCAGAGTGGGGGTTAAATTGATCCTGTTCGTCTTAAGAGGCTGTACGTTTTTGGCCATATCCAGGAGGTTGGCATCATGAGCTCTTGATTTGATCTTATCAATCTGATTGTACAAATGCTTCGTCTCTTGTCTCGCCAAATCGATCCTCTTTTGCAATTCATCCTCCAAGACTGCGATATCCTGTGGCAAAAATGACTGACTCTGATCCTGCTTCTCATTGAAACCAAAAAACGCTTCTGCCGTTGAGTCCGCAGGTAGCCCTGGACTCTGATTCATTCTTAACACTTATTCACTATGAACACAAAGATGCCATAAATTATAGGGAAGCAGATAATATTGAACCTTTTGATGAGGGGGGGGGGGGGAAGCGAAAGAAAACGTGAATCCTGACAAAGTGGATTCAAAAGGTACTTTTAAGGTACTGCGGACAGGCTAACGGTCTAAAGAGTCTGGATGCGCCGGAAGAAACCAAGTGCCAGTTTCCAAATCGGCAGTTAACATATCACAAGTCTTGTTGAGGTGTCACTGCGGCGCTGTTTTTATTCTGGGTTTTTCTTTTTGCACTGAGAGTTGTTCAAACCTCAAAACTGAAGCTTATTTAAAACGCGGACTTAACTGGTCAAGTGAACACTTCAGTAAATGGTGAAATACATTTAATTGCGGTAGTATTGCGCCGTAGACGAACCTAGGAGCAACTTGACAGCTGCTTGGTTAAGTTCTCATTAGAAATTTGATTTGATATTCGTCTAAATTTACCTCGATTTCCTCCTCCTTTAATTTTCATTGAAGTTTATTTCTTGAACATTTTCCTGACAAAAAGTTTAAGGAAAAAACATTATTTTAAGAAAAAAAGGAAAGAACCAGACATATGTAATTATTCTTGACATTAGTTCATGCGATGATCAAATATTAGCTTCGAGATTTGGATCGAAACCAGAAGTGTCAGTAGCAGATGGTGCAAAAAACTCGGACCCAGTACTCTGCTCGCTTTCGTGACTGACTGCGCGTGCAGTCTCTGGTGCAGTCTTTTTTCTTGATCTGAATGTCCTTTCCAGAGTACCTGTAACTTTGAGTAAGTGATCCGGAAGGGGCCGTCCCGTCTTCAAATACTGCAATTTCCAGTTACGGGCCTTGTCTTTGAGCTGAACCTGTGATCTATTTTTCAATGCTTCGTTAATTTTACCACCGGGACCATAGAGATCGAGGATCTTCGACCAGGAAGGCCCCACGTCTTTGAGACCCTCGATCAATGCATCTTCTTCATCCTTAGACCACGTTCTTTTGGGTTTTAGCTTTTTCACTACGCCGCCCGGGTTAAGGTTTTGCCCAGACGAAGCTGCCATGGCGGCATCGGCTATCGATTTCGTAAGTCTATTACTATTAGCGCCTTTGATGGCATTCGTACCGCCATTCTCTGAAAGCATTACCTGCTGCGTCACAGAGGTAGCCAAGTCCGAGGATTCAAAAGAACCTGTCGAATGGCCTCCAATTAGAGAGTTTGTAGATCCACCAGCACCAGGCGCCATCGTGTCGTCAGATGCACATGCACCAGAGGCGTAAAGCGCCTGAGGGTCGAATTCCGAACTGTCAAACGCATAGAGCGGGGATTTGCCCCTACACTTGCGGCCCCAGATGATGAGCCCCATGTTTTTGTTGCAATAGTCCAATAACTCTTTAACGAAATGATTCCAATCGTAATCTTCAACCAGGTTTTTAAAACTGGTGTACTGTACCAAATTCTCACGACGGCGATCACATCTTTCCACAAACTCTCTTTCGGACGGTGTCATTACTTCTTCGGACGCTGTTGCAGAGCTCCCACTTCTTCGCAGAACCAGTTGTTCCGACAAATTGCCTGGGAATATCATAGCCAATAGTTCTTGCTGTTTCAAAGGAGGAATCTGGTCAGAGCCGTTCTCAAACTCTTTCAAACCTGAGATGAAGGCCTGCGTTTTTAGATCCAGGTACAGGACTGCCTGTGACTTGAGGAGCTTGCCGTTCTGATCGACCGTAGCATTGCCTGTGAATATCGTATTGGGACAAAATATGTCTAAAAAGGTATCTTGTAACAGTTCAAACCCGTAGTTGAAGCAATTGAGCACGGTCAACAGGAAAGTGAGCAGATTGGCCTTGCGAATCGCTGTTATGATATAGGCTTCATGACCTTTTAAAATTAGTGGTGCTGGATAATTCGGAAACCATAGTCCGGGGGCCACATCGTGCACGCTTAACAGGGGCATCCTAGTGTCGTAAATCATTTGTATCTGTTTGAAAAGCCTTAAAAGTGTTTGGAACATTTCAGTCTCCCCAGAACTCAAGTAGGCGGTTGGGTCGGTGATCAATGCAATGACTTCTGGAGAGCTAGAGTTGAATATGAATAGCCTTAGCATCTGTGTCGCCACATTGTCCAGTAAACATAAGGATGCAAGGTTGAGCCGCAGTCTCAGCGGCAAGCTCTCAATGATGCCGTTAAAACGGTTCAAATTCTCAGAGTATATTTCAGACATGGTCAACTAAACTTGCTACGTACTGGAACATGTAATAGAAAAATTATGCTCTGTGCTGTTCAATGAGACCGAGTAATATTCTTTATATGTACTGCCGTACCTGTTTTAATCTGCTGGAATGGTCGGACGAGTAAACCTAGCTCCAGATGAGGGTTTGCTTGACCCTGGGATTGGACGAGGTTACAGTTAGGGTTTTTGAATAAAAAAAAACAAAACTTAAAAACGATTCAAGTCACAGTGTACGTACGGATACGTGAGAAAATATACGTATACGTGGGATTGATTGAAATCGTCGGCGACTAGGTGTGCGGAAGAGGCCAGCAGCGTAGCCGGCAAAAAATCCGAAGACTTTCCTCCTTCGTATTTTTTTTTTACGCGTCTCTCTGCTCTGTCTGGACGCCTTTTTTAATTATTCGACGTACTATTTGAAGAAGTTGATAGTAGATACTAAAAAAAAAGACAAGAAGTGCTAAATAATTAATCTTAGTACAATCCCTGTAAAAATAAAGCCCGAAAAATGTGAGTCCCGAATAATCATAAAAAACCGTAGTCAGAGAAATTCGTACTGATACAACGTTACAAATTGGAATTAATAAAAAATACTGGTACAACATAACAAATGAGGATATCGATAGCGGTAGCAATAATCGAGTAAGATTACAAACGAAGAATCAAGCAGCAATGCTTTGCATTTGTAAATTTTTCTTCTTTAATACTTTGACCACACCAGAGGGACCTTTGGGTTGGTGAAAATCACCCGATTCGATGCCCTTCTTAATGGCCGTGTTAAAAAGGTGATCAAAATTGGAACCAGACTTGATAGTCTTCTTATACTGATCTTTGACAAATTTTTTGAGCGCCGGACGGCTAGATCCTCTCCCGTCGTTCAACTGAAGGATGCCACTAATAATCATCTCTTTGTATGTTGGAGATGGAACTTTTGTTTTGGTATGCTTTTCCACTTTTTGAGATTTCAACTTCTTGACCTTACTCTTTTCGGAGGCCCTGGGCCTTGCTTGCTTTACATTCGTTTCATTTGACTTTATTTCTTCATTCTTCGCACCTGTCTCACTGGATTTGGGTCTGCCGCGGTTCCTCTTCGAATCTTCTTCCGATTTGGGTGATTTCGACTCGACTTTACCATTTGTTGACTTTGGAAACCTAACGCGTGTCTCTGGCTTCTTGCCCTTCTTTTCAATCTCCATCTTTTCAGCTGTTGCAGGAGTCTTTTTAACTAACTTTAGTGCTCCTGAGGGGCCCTTGGGAAGCTCAAAGTCATTGGTTTCTACACCTTTTTTAACAGCGTTGTTAAAATATAAATCAAACCCGTTTGCAACGCCAACGTTTGGATAATTCTCCTTGATGTATTTTTTGATTGCAGGACGACTAGATCCCGTGCGATCCTCTAGGGCAATCAAAGCTTCTACAATTAACTCTTTGTAGCTCTTGGAAGGTTCGCCTTTTATAGCTGGAGTTGTTGATGTCTTTTTTGAAACGCCCTTTTTTGATGGAAGAGTACCCTTCTTTGCAGCATCTTTCTTTGCCGATGGGATCCTCTCCTTTATAACTTTCTTTGGAGCGCTGTGCTCACTTCTAGTGGTTCTTTTGAGAGCCATTGACACTACAAGGGTTACTCTTTTAGTTTAAACGGGTTGCGATAGTGTGCGATGTATCTGTTAGAGTCAGGACTCATTTTTCTTAAAACATGGTATAAAAAATAAAATATGGAAACAAGAAAATACAATAAATACAATTTTAAGGCTGCTTGGTTTTTGCTTCGCCCCCAGATATGGCAAGAATATTTCGACGCAGGACACCTTTTGGCTTGTTTAAAAAAAGAATAGCAACCACAAAAAAAAAGGATTAGGATTAACTAGGAGATACAGTCACCAAAATCACATATATCGACCCATTGCAAAACATTTGGCGAAATATTCTAGCGGTTAGGACCGTAGAAATTCCAACAGATTAATTTTCTGTACCTCAATTTCCTGTAGTCAAAAGGTGAATGCCCTTTATCCATTTCGCGTCGTGGATTTTGCGCGCCACGTCGAACTTGAAAACGGGAACCTGCTTTTGATCCCCTTATCCTAGTATGAAAATATTACATGTTTTTATCCTGCCATTTTTTCTCTCAACTTCAGAAGTACTTTTGCACCAAAGCTACTGTGACATCTTCAGATCGATTAACATAAATAAAGCTTCAGTATAATCAAGCGACCTTATACTCAGCAGTAGACCTCCTCGTATTTTTCGCTATATGGTAGCCATACATGTATTTGCGGAATGCTGATGTGATGTACGATGGTAGGCTCAAATATGCACCTCCGCATCCCTATAGCTATCTTATTTAAAGCATAACGAGGCAAATTAATCTGCTATGATTCCCTGAATGTGGTACATTAAGCATTAGATATGCATTTGGCTAATTTCTAGGATAAAATAGTTTAACCCCAAAAAACATAGCCATATGATGGTTCTAAATTTCAGAGCAAATATTCTAGCTTTCTGGACATACTACGAAGTTTACTCAGGCTACCCTCTCATCTTAATGTCAATATTTCGATCCGTATATCCACTATCCTTCGTCTTTTACGTACACTGTGATAATGATTTTCAAGGCTTTAACATGCAGATCGAACAAGTCTATTCTAATAGATACGACACCAGTAACTTCCTTAAGTTTTAAGAGCTGGCTGTTTGATTATTTGGCAGTATTATAACTGTTTTAATTGAAGAGAGCCCGTTTAGCATGGTGGGGGTGCTGCAGAACGTTGTATCCACTGGGTGTCTTAGGCGAGTGTCATCATCGATATTAAATCCATCGCCAGTGATATATGCCAGTTTGCTTGGCTCCAGAAGGTGGTTTTCCGCAAGAAAGAGTCCTAACTATAGTAACAAACTGTGCTATCACTCCTATGCGAGGCCCTCTCCTTTTCAGTTTCCGTTCCATTTGCTTTACAACTTAAACCATACGTCCAAAAGATTTGCATCGATATTTCCCAGTATTTTTGGCAAAGCCGTGAAACTGCCCGCTTATGTCGGGGGTGGCATGGCAGCGGCAGGCTCTTATTTCGCTTATAAGTTGGATGAGGCAAATCACTTTATGCATGACAGATGGGATCAATTTAGGGATCTTGCAGGAAACGTAAGGGATAAGTTTGGGAATATGCTGCCGGATGGGAATAACTCCGGTGGTGGTGCAAATGGGGACGGTGGCAGTAGTGATGGTAGTGGTGGTGACTCCGCGGCTGCTGCATCGCTACTTTCGTTGTCTGATGGGGAAAGTGAGAAGACTAAGGTAGGTAACGAAGACATCGATGAAGATGAAGATGATGAACTGGATGAGGACAACACTCAGGATGAGATGTTGAATTTAATGAAACAGATGATTGAGATAAGGACTATTTTGAGTAAAATCGACTCTTCTTCGGCGCACTTGGCCCTACCTTCCATAGTGGTCATCGGCTCGCAGTCCTCAGGTAAGTCATCAGTGCTAGAGGCTATTGTTGGCAAAGATTTTTTACCCAAGGGATCCAATATGGTTACTAGAAGGCCTATTGAATTAACGTTAGTCAATACTCCCAACTCTAAAGAAATTACTGCTGACTTCCCTCTCTTAAGGATATACAATTTGACAGATTTTAAAGAGGTAAAGAGGATTTTGATGGAGTCAAATATGTCGGTACCCACGTCTGAGGCAGTTTCTGAGGATCCTATTCAATTAACGATAAAGTCCTCTAGAGTTCCTGACCTATCCTTAGTAGATTTACCCGGTTATATCCAGATTGAAGCTGCGGACCAACCCGTAGAATTAAAGGGTAAAATTCGTCAAGTTTGTCAAAAGTATTTGTCTGAACCCAATATTATTCTAGCTATTTCTGCGGCGGACGTGGATTTGGCTAATAGTGCTGCGTTGAGAGCTGCTAAAGCCGCGGACCCACAAGGTGTGAGAACAATTGGTGTAATCACGAAGTTGGATCTGGTTCCCGGGGAAGTTGGAAGAAACATTTTGACCAACAAAAAATATCCTCTCAAAATGGGTTATGTGGGCGTTATTACGAAAGCGCCGGGAGTAGGAAGACCACATCTGGGTTTGTTCGGTAGCAGGCGTGATATCGAGTTTAGTGGAAAACAACAACAGTCGGCGATGGTAGAACCACAGCAGATTGCCACTCGTGAATTTGAAAAAAAATTCTTAAGAGATCATAAGAAGGAATTTGCTGACTGTCAAGTCTCCACGAAGAAACTTCGTGAAAAACTGATTAAAATCTTGGAGGTTTCCATGTCAAATGCCCTAGAGCCCACATCAACGTTGATTCAGCAGGAGTTGGACGACACTTCTTACTTATTCAAAGTGGAATTTAATGACCGCCAGTTGACCCCTAAGTCATATTTGTTGAACAATATAGATGTGCTTAAGCTGGCGATTAAAGAATTTCAGGAAAAGTTCAACAGGAGTGAACTAAAATCAATCTTGAAAGCAGACTTAGACCAAAAAGTTTTGGACTTTTTGGCCACCAGGTATTGGAAGGATGAAAACTTACAGGAACTTTCTTCTAAGATGAATAATGACGATGAAATACTTTATTGGCATAGAAAATTGGAGCTGGCATCTTCGAGTTTGACGAAGGTTGGTGTGGGTAGATTATCCACTATGCTAGTGACTAATGCCATTCTAAAAGAGCTAGAAAACGTTTTGCAAGAAACTCAACTGAAGAACCATGACTTGATCAAAGAATTGGTCACTAATACGGCTGTGAACGTTTTAAACTCCAAGTACTATGCTACAGCGGATCAGGTCGAGAACTGCATCAAACCCTTTAAATATGAGATCGACTTAGACTCCAGAGATTGGAACATCGCCCGGGAACACTCAGTCCTTCTCATGAAAGAGGAAATAAGACAATGTAATGATAGGTTTCAAGCAATTAAAATATCCATCGGCAGCAGAAAATTACAACAGGTCCTGGCATACTTACAATCGGACCCTTCAAAGACGGAGACCTTGGGCATGTCAAAACTGTTGTTGGAGCGTGGTTCGGAGGCTCTTTTCCTCAATAAAAGATTGCAAATACTCTCTTTCAGGCTACATTTCTTGAAAAACAAATGCAACTCCGTCACGGAGAAAGATCAGTGCCCTGAAGTCTTTTTGAATGCAGTGGGCGACAAGCTGACATCCACAGCGGTCCTATTTCTAAATGTAGAGCTATTAAGTGACTTCTTTTACAATTTTCCCATCGAATTGGATAAAAAATTGAATGCTTTGACGGATGAACAAATAGAAATGTTTGCAAAAGAGGACCCCAGAATTTCAAGACACATTGAATTGCAAAAGAGGAAAGAACTGTTAGACCTGGCATTAGAAAAAATCGACTCCATACTCGTTTTCAAGAAAAGCTACAAAGGTTCTTCAAAGAAAATCATCATCTGACGCATTTTTTTACTTCTGATATTTTCAATTTCTCTACATTATTGTATAAATGTATATATAGTCCACCGTTGCGTGACCGAGCAATAACTGATGATGAGGAATGCAATATAATCTACAGTGAAAAATCACTAATCCCTCCTCTCCAGCGGGTTATATCTCAGAAACTTTTCGATCAGATCGACATGGGTTAAAATCATTCTCCTGCAGCAATATCTTTTCAAACCAAGTTTTGTCAAGGCAGTACCTTCATCCAGCTCATCCTCTTGGAGCATGTTCAGATAACTTTCCCACTTGTCACCGACAACTTTTCCACACGAAAAACATCTCACAGGGACAATCATCGTGAACTACTGTCCACTTAACTTCGCAAAAGGTGATATATTTATTAATTAATGGTTCCTCTTCTCATCGCTGCAATGTGTTCCTGTTAGGTTCTCAATTTTTTCTTTCAGAATTTCAAATCACGCTTTACGGTACGATAGATAAAATGTCATCAATGAAATCAGAGGATGCGATTGACAATAAAGGCGTTCGTAGTCGGTAATATTTCGTTAAAAATTGCAATAATCGTTATAGGCTCAGTTAGATTCCTGTCAAATTCAGATATTTTTTAAGCATGTATAACCAAGGTGGGTCTTTACTCAGGCGGGTTTAAACACTATAGGACACGGCTGAACTATTTACGTATGGAATGAGTTTGAAAAATTTTTGGACTCATCGCGCCTTCGAAATTTGGAAAAATTGTCTATTCTTTACCTTGAATTGTCAGCTGAAGAAGACGTAACGGCAGTTACTTGGTGTTTTCAATGTCTCAATCTAGTGTACTTCAGAAATACAAGCTCTCAGTGGTTTCTGGGGGCAAACCCGTCTTACCTCGGGGATCCAACACATCTCATTCCAATAAAAGTGCTGTCTGTTTAACCGCAGATCAACTAAATTATATTGTTCCATTCAATAACCAAATAAAAATTTATTCTACTGAGACTAGGCAGTGTATAAAAACTCTGAAGTTTTCCAACAATTCGCAACTTGCAGAGATTTTCGAGAAGGATGGAACTCAACTGGTGGACATTTCGCTAGCGGTGTCACAAGAAGATAATGTGATAACGCTTTTAACGAACGATGGCTATGTCATTAGTTTAAATTACAAGGGGAAATTAACCAGTACTCCGCATGTGTGGAAAATAAGTCTAGAAGAGGGCGAAGCCGTTTCTAAACTGTTTGTGACAAGAGATGATTCTTTTAAGATATTGACCGTGAAACAAGGTTCACATGGCTCCGTCTTCACTTATAGATTTTACACTTTACAAATAGCGGACGAAGTTAAAACTTTACCTGAACACACCATCAACGAGGTGATCCTTTCTTCATGGTCTTCCAATGAAAAGTTTATTGCATGCCTTTGCCAGAAAGACAACAAAAGAAACATAGAGGTTTATTCAATCTTCGATGGTGTAAAAGTAAAAGAATTTCCATTACAGTCAATTTTTGCATCTCGCCATTCTGGGTCTTCTGCAAACTCCAGATATGTCTCTAGCATGGCCATTGATTCTGCCGGTACGCAGCTGGCTTTTGGATTTGCATCAGGTGTTATTAATATAGTCAATATTGCTGAATTGCAGGGGAGATTGTTGAAATGGCATATTGACTCCGTGCTCTCGATGTGCTTCACGGACGATGGGACTTATTTGATTTCAGGTGGGTGGGAGAAGGTGATCAGTTTTTGGCAGTTATCTACAAATCTGCAGCAGTTTTTGCCCCGGTTGGGTGGCGTAGTCGTAGATTGTCAACCTTTAGGCGGGAGCAGATATTATTCACTGGCTCTACAAATGACAGAAAATGTGAACAGCTCTGATTTTCAATTGGTATTACTGAATGCAGCTGATCTGACTTCTAAGGTAGTAGTCAATGGTCCGTTACCAATGTTTAACAACCCAGTAGGCACCAGCGTGATGCCCATGTCGGCGGTCTCCACCAAGTCGTCTACTACTGTGTCGACCGCTAGCATCTCTAAGAGAAAGCAGAAGAACAAGCTCAGGAAGGGCACTCGGCAGGATTTTACCGCTTGTGCTGAAATTAACCCAGTGACAAAGCAAATTTTTTTTCCTCACGCCTCGGCGGTGCAGGCGTTTGATTTCTACAACAATGAACAGGCTCTTTATCAATATGTGGCCTCAGGTGTTAACAATTCTATGGGTAAGGTCAGATTTGAATTAAATATTCAAGATCCCATGGTGATGGATGTGGTTTTTACTAAAGATGGCAAGTGGATGATAACCTATGAGATAGAATATCCGCCTGAAAACTTGTTATCTTCCAAGGACTTGGGATATGGTTTAAAATTTTGGACCAAACCTGACAACGAAACAGACTGGTCGCTGGTCACTAAAGTTATAAACCCACATGGTGTCAGTATTCCTATCACGAAGCTTCTCTCCGCACCGGCCGCCATAAATGGATCACAAGGTCTTTTGACCGCTGATAACGAAGGTGCTCTAAAATTCTGGGCATATGATGACTACAACAAGAACTGGTGCTTGAAAAAGCTGACGCTTCCAAATTTCAACCATTTTAGCAATTCCGTGTCATTAGCTTGGTCCCAGGATGGGAGTTTGATATTTCACGGTTTTGATGACAAGCTACATATACTCGATTTTGAGTCTTTCAAGAAGTTCGAATCCACCAATGGGGCTGAAGACATCCCTAGCGAGTTCACTTTGGACTCCGAGATTCAAGCCATGAAATTGGTGGATGACACCAACTTAGTGGTAGCCACGCGTTTCACACTGAACACAATCAATTTGCTAAAGGGTACCACAATAAATAGTTTTGACATCTACCCATTTGTCAATGGTGTCTACAAAAATGGCCACTTAGAAAGATTGATCAGTTGTGACGAGAAGACAGGCGGAATCGCATTGGTTATTAACCAGAAGGTCGAAGAAGATCAGGGAGAAGAAATTCCGAGATACAATGCTCGTGTAATAGTATTCGACTCCAGCTTGTCCAATAAGATTGGGTGCTTTGCTCACACAAACTACATCTCTTGGATTGGTTGGAATTATGACACTGATTTTATCTTCTTGGACATCGACGGTAAATTAGGCGTCGTGGGTACAACCTTTAACAGTGAAATGCTGGAAGGTGTGAACACGGAAGGCAGTGCAGACGCTCTTGCAGACGCTGTCGACGACTTTGGTGGCCAGCTACAGAAATTGAGCCAAAGGGAGGCTAAGTATGTGGATGGAGAGGAAGATCTTGCATTGGAGTTTATCAACGGGAACAACAACGACAAATTGATTAATATGAACTCATTTGTCGGCATGTTTGAGAACATTCAAAATGTGCAAATAGACACATTTTTTGACTGTGTAATGAAAGCCGTAACGTAATCAGACGTCTTTGAAAGATACCTGCATAGCACAAGGTGTAAATACGTATAAAATATATATATCTGTAATTTTCCTTTAATTCTTTATTTTATTTTATTTAATTTTTTTTTTTTTTTTTTTTTTTTCGTTCTTGTTAAATTTTTCGGTCCGTGGTAACCTGGAGGCATCAGAATATCCTTGAAGCTTAAGAGGCTTTGAAGGCTGCGTCAAGAAAATTCGGGTGAGTAATACCTTGAACAACAGCACGCCAGAAAGAAAGGAACAAGATGGCAACTCCGGCAATTTTGTCCCTCCTGGACACTGACTTATACAAGCTTACAATGCAGGCCGCTGTGTTTTCAAATTTTCCTCAAGCAGAAGTGGTTTACAAGTACACGAACAGATCTTCTCAATTCGTTTTCAATGAAACTGCTGTTAATTGGATACGTGAACAATTGAGATTTTTGGGACAATTACGGTTCACAACAGGTGAAATAGAATACTTGAAAAGGGAGATCCCTTATTTACCACAAAATTATTTGGACTACCTAAAAGTTTTCCAATTTAGGCCAGAAGAGCAGGTGCTCTTCAAAGCGCAAGAGGTTCACTCTGGTCGCAATAGTTACAATTTAGAGCTTGAAATTAAAGGTAACTGGAAAGAAACCATTTTATATGAAATTCCCGTGCTGTCCATAATTTCTGAGGCTTTCTTTAAATTTGTGGACGTTGACTGGGATTATGATGGACAAATTGAGCAGGCTAGGAGTAAAGCTGAAAAACTTTTCAAGAACCAAATTATGTTCAGCGAATTTGGCACTAGACGTCGTCGGTCTAGAAAAACACAAGACTTGGTTATGCAGGGTATATCTCAAGCTGTGAACGAGAACCCTGCGCAATTTCGCAGGTTATTTTTGGGCACTTCAAATGTCATGTATGCCCAAAAATACGGTGTGAAACCCATAGGCACTGTGGCACACGAATGGGTGATGGGTATTGCTGCCATCACAAAGGACTACGTGCATGCTAACAAAAATGCCATGGATTATTGGATCGATACTTTCGGTCCAGAAAATGCTGGTTTGGCTCTGACTGACACTTTTGGCTCTGACAATTTTTTGGAAGCGTTCAAGCCGCCCTACTCGGACTACTATATAGGTGTCAGACAAGACTCTGGAGATCCCATCGAATATACAAAGAAAATTGCTCACCATTGCCATGACGTTTTGAAACTGCCAAAATACAGCAAATTCATCTGTTTCTCCGACTCCCTAAACATTGAAAAGGCAATAAGTTACTCTCAAATTGCCTTGCAAAACGGAATGAAGCCCACATTTGGCATTGGGACCAATCTAACTAACGACTTCTACAGAAAATCTCAATCGACGGTGAAAAGTGAACCACTGAACATCGTCATAAAGTTATTGCAGGTCAATGGTAATCACGCAATAAAAATTTCTGACAATCTGGGCAAAAATATGGGAGATCCGAAGACGGTTGAAAATGTCAAGAAGGAGCTTGGATACGTTGAGCATTCTTGGAGTGGTGGCAATGAAGCTCATAGATATACTAACTAAAACCAGTTCGCCATAGTCGAAAAGGTATATTTACCCGGACAATGAAGATCAAATTTTCAATATGTTTGAAGGGGTCTCATTTTAATCAAGGCCAGAAAAGTTTCACTGGCGTAACTTTGTTGTGTACACAATTATTTGTGTTATTAATCAATCGGTTTCTTTTTTGTAGTTTATGTTACTTCACTAATACGTTGTTTAGCGCTACTTGAGAGGAGCTAGTTGTTTTGTTTGAGACGTTTTAGGCCGAAATAAAGTACTAATAAGGAAGACATACGAACACAACTGGAAGCTAAATAATGACCAGTGCTGCTACTCTGAATGAATTAACATTGGTCGAGACATTGGAACAGGCTAGTAATCCACAACACGCTGGTTCAGAAGTGCACAAATCGGCTGAAAAGCAGTTGGCAGCATGGCAGACACAGTCGGGATTTCATTATACTTTACAATCGATCTATCTAGACCTATCGAACTCTTTGCAGATAAGGTGGCTTTCTGTGATACACTTCAAGAATGGGGTGGAGAAATACTGGAGACCCACAAGACTGCATGCCATCAGTAAGGACGAGAAGATCTCGATTAGAAGGCGGCTATTTGATCTCATTGATGAGCAAAATAATCAGCTTTGTGTTCAAAATGCACAGGCTGCGGCTCGCATTGCCAGACTGGACTTCCCGGTGGAATGGCCCACTTTGTTTGAACAACTAGAGCAACTGTTTGGAGATGAGCAAATAATGAACAGTGCAGTGAAAGTTTACAACGTTTTAATGCACACGAATCAGATCATTAAAATATTAGGGTCCGCCAGAATTGGCCGATGTAAGCCAGCAATGCAGAGTAAAGTGCCGCTGATCTTTCCCATGATTGTTAGCATATATTTGAGGTCATTCAATGCATGGACCGAGAGTTTAAGCGCAGACGAAGACAGTCTTTCCAGCCAGCAATTATCCTACTTAGCTTTAAAAGTTCTCAGGAGGATCATTGCTGATGGGTATGAAAGGCCCCAGAAGGATGAATCGGTTTGTGAATTTATGAGGATGACTGTGGCGCATTTTGATCTCCTCATTTCGCATCAGGAGAGCTTTAGAAAATCTAGCGTTTATGACAAGTTCGTTAGATGTTATGGAAAATTGTATTACAATATCATTACGAATTCACCTGCTAATTTCATTTTATTGCCCTGCTCCACGCAGATATTGATCACATATACACGATTGCTCTTTGACAGGGCACCTGATGTTTACAAAGAAAATCCTGATAGTGGAGATTTTTGGGAACAAACTACTATTAGAGGATTTTTAATCTTGAAAAGAGTAATCAACTTTATTCACAAAAGAGGCGCGGTCGTCTTGAAAGCTAGAAATGACAGATTCAGCATAGACGCCGCAATGCAAAGAGTATCTAACGAGTTTTTGAACGAGGAGCTGGTGACTAGGCTGTTGGATACCCTGATGAATTGGTATCTGAAACTGCGCCCCTCTGAATTAGAGAGCTGGTTTATGGATCCAGAAGAATGGATGAATGAGCAGTTATCATCAAGTTATGAATATCAGATAAGAGCCTGTGCAGAAAATATTTTTCAGGATATGATCAATTCTTTCTCTGAACTACTAGTTCCCCATTTGTTAAGAAAAATTGAAACCGATGCTGCTAACTTGCCTAATTCTTTGGAAGGTTTCTTGAGCAAAGATGCCATATATGCTAGTTTCCAGCTGAGTGCAGCGGTAATCAGTGAGATGGTAGATTTTGACAAGTTGCTGGTGCAAGTGTTTCTACCCGAGGCTACATCTAGTTCTGCTACAGAAAATGAGGCCAAAGTTATCAGACGGCGAGTCTGTTTGATTATTGATGAGTGGTCCACGGTCAAATGTTCAGAAGAAAGTAAAAAATTGTGTTACGAATATTTCATCGCCCTGTTGGACAAGGAAAATGATACCGTTGTCTTGTTAACCTGTGTACAAGCATTGAGAACTATGATTGATGATTGGAATTTTGATAAGAAATCTTTCCAGCCATATCTGAACGGAGTAGTCACGCTTTTGCTCAGAAAGGTCCTGCCAGCTGTAGCATTGACCGAAACGAGGCTCTACATATTAAACACTATGAGTGATATTATCATCCAAACAAAACCATTGATTAGTCGAGATTTGTTGATGGAAATTTTACAAATAGTGCCCGACTTGTGGCAGGTTTCAACTCACAACGTGTCCGAGTATATTTTGTCAAATGGCTTGTTAAGATTAATCAAAAACTTGACAAGTTCATTGGGCTCTCATTCGCATTTAACGTGGTCAATTTCTTTACCTATTGTGGAACAATCGTGCAATCCTTCTTCTCCGATATATCAGCTTGTTAGTGAAGATGGGTACGAATTATGGGGTGCTCTACTTCAAAATTTCTCTTCCCCAGAGGCAAATTTTGATCCAGAGTTTATTCAATTGTTGCCATGTTTAGAGTTTGGTGTGGATTCTCACACAGAAATTCTACCTACATTATTGGAAATTGTTAAAAGTTATTCCTTGATCTTAACCAGCCAGGAATTTTTCTCCAATTTCACATTCTCTAAAATTTTTATTCAGCTTTCCAAATACTTTTTGAAGCTTAGAGACGACGCCTTTGAACTAACTTTAGAAATCTGGGAAATTTTGGCTTTATTCAATTCAACTGATTCTGAAAGGCCATTACTAGAGAATTTCCACAATGATGGTGTTTTCAAAGCAATATTTGATAGCATTTTTAAGGAGGAACCGTTATCCAGCTACCAATGCGCTCAGGTGCTACAAATTGTTGCAAGGGTGGCATATGTAAACCCCCAAGCGTTCACGGACTTTATTTCAGCATATCGTCAAGGCTTGCCTTCGTATGCGGAAAATCAAGAGCTACCCATTGCCGAAAGAAAGCTAGTTACAAGAGATATGTCAGTTGAGGAAATTGTCAATAAATTGCTTTCCGTATGGTTCTTCTGCTTCAAAGATATTTTTGACCCCAAAATGAAAAAGGTGCACATCCTAGGTATTTCAAGTTTACTAAGGACTGGGTTGTACACTATATTATCGGAGTTCCAACTTATTGTTTCAATGTGGGTGGAGATTCTTGAGGAGATCAACGAAACCAATAACGGGGACTGTGAAAAATATCATTTGAATGACATCGTCGCAGAAAATCCTGCTGAATTCCCACTGACTCCTGAGCAGATTAGGCTGCATGAGCTATGTAGAAATAATGACCCCGCTCATAACATCAGTCTAAAAGCGTTCATCACTCAAACTTTGCAATTCTTGGAGACGAGGATGGGGGTTCATTATCAGGAGTTGCTTAACTCGGTCAATGAGCGGTTAATGGAGAGTTTGCAACTCTTCTTGGGAATATCACCCGCGGCAAAATAAACAGTCAAACAAAAATCTGCCCCCTTGCTCGTTTTCAACCGTTCCGTTCGATTACAAACATATTTGTATATATTTGAAGAAACTCCTAAATCAGACACAGTGACGCTGGTAAATATCAGCATTATCACGTCAAATGCAAAGGGACAACAAAAATAAAGATAAAAATAAAAATAAAAATAAAAACTAGTCCCAACAATTTACACAAAAGAGAACTTAAGATGCTTGAAATCACCATTTTTTTTTTTTATTTTTTTGCTTCGTTTCTTATAATTTTTACTTTCTTTTCCCTTTTTATCTTATGGGTTTCCTTTAAGATGTTTGTATGTTGGATACTGGCGGGTGTCTCAAGCAGATGGTTTCACTTGAGCATATGCCCGCCTCTTTTGAAATGCGAAAAATTCCAAAATGGATTCATAGCAGGTAATGTATTGAGTCAAATTTTGGACCATAGATATCCTCTGCTTTCTCAATTCATTCACCGTGATGAAAATTAGATCTTGAGACATGTTCCAAACGTCGATGCTGTTTCTGGTATTTGTAGGTTCCATGAGGACGTTTAAAATGAAGTCCAAGGTTATGAAAACACCGGTTCTGCCACAGCCTGCAGAACAGTGTACCAGAAGTGGAGACTGTCTCATAGGGCCGGAGGTATCTGTCTTGTATTGCTTTTGTAGTTTTTTGGCCCATGCTTCGTTGCTGTATTTTTCAGTGTCTTGACAATCCCCATTCCTCAAATCCGCCAAGAGCTCCGAGGGGCTATTTAGCAGCATGTTTTTGATTCGGCAGAGACTCACAATATCTTCCATGACAATACCGCAAGAATCCAACCATTTTGTGTATTGCAATTGGAAAACCGTGGTCTTTTTCGGTTCAACTACTTCACCTTTATTTTTGTGAAATTTGAAAACTCTCAAGATGCAACCTTCGACATTGCACGCGTTTTCAAACTTTTCGACAATATCGATCGTGTACTTCCTATGTGAGTTGCTGTTGTTCCAATAAATGTCCCATTTTCTCATGATAAGTTCGTCAGCGGAATTCAATGAAACGATGACTTTAACTTGATTGGTGGAGACTACTTTCCAGAAATCGTCGATCGTGGAAGGTAGGGGAGCCTGTGTGGCTATGTAGTTGTAATCTGCGTTGATTTGAGGAATCTTGAGATAGTTTGCGTTGAAATAGTCGTTGAACTTCTCCCTAGGTAGATCGGTTTCTTTATCCTCTTCCTTCTCCCTCAGAGGTCCAGCTATGTCCTGATTGAAGTAAGAAAGGGAGGAGCTCCTCCTCTTGCGGGTGTTACTGCCAGGGGTTCTCTCGGTATCGGTTCCATGACCGGAGGGAGCCTTGACAGTGATGCTATTGTAAGAATTTTTGTTACTCGTATTAGAATTGTTATTAGTGTTTCCATTACCGTTATTATTGCTATTACCGATGCTGTTGTTGCTTTTGCTCTGCAGGGAGAACGGCATGCCACCGCCGGTGGCATTAATGGGTGACGCTTGCAATTTGACCCTTGAATGCTCGTAAGGTAAAATATTAGAATACCTATTTTTCGTAAATGCCTGGATTCCTTGGGACATTTCGTAGCTGTCCATGGGGGTCAACATGGAGTCGCTACTATCCGTGTCGACATATGGTGACAAATGATTGCTGTCGACTTTGGTTAGCACATTTGATGGTGGAGGTATGCACACTTTCAAGTTGGAAATCGATTCGAGAGGTGACGTAGTCCTAGAGGCGGAATCTGAAGGGCTGGTGGTCTGTTTAGAGGAGGACAATTTTTTCTGCTTTCTAAACTCCTTTTGCAAATTAGACAACGAGTAAATTTTGTGATATGATGAGGAATCTTGTAAATTAGGCTGGTCATGGTTTAGTTCGGTGGTGAGTCCCTTTTCCAATCTTTCCAACTCCAAATCCTCCAGGTATTCGAAATTGGACAACAGTTTCTGCAGAATGGAATCCGCATTATCTCTATTCGAAAATGGTTTCAACCAAGCCGGCAGACACTCGTCGTAACTTTCAAGCTCCTGTGGGATGTGGAACTTGAAAAACTTTTTCAAAGAGTTGGGGGAATAGTGCACGGTGTCCTTCTTTATCGATTGGATAAACATTTTATCCGTAGACTTGGGCAAAATCTTTATACTTAAATTGAGTTTCCTCGGGGGGCACTCTGTGGGGGAACCCTTATTGTTGCTATTGCTCGTACTGGTGCTAGTGCTGCTGGTGCTGCTATTACTGTTGTTGTTGGTTTTGAAGGCGGCAAGCCCACCGCCACCGCCGGAATCCTTGGGTGAATCCAGCCCCCTCCCCACGTCTCTATCCATCTTCTCCAAGATGTAAAGTTGGATGTGCTTCTTCCCCAACTGGCCGTGTAGAAAGGCGCTAAATTTTTTGATCAAAAAATAAGTAGGAAGCCCACAGCTAGAGATCTTACTCGAACCGTCGAAAAATAGAAAATTACTGCAGTTCTCTATCAAATTTATCAACTTCAGCCTTTTGGAATCGTCGATCACCGTCTGTAACAGCTTGTCAAAATCAAATTTGGGCCTCTTCACCAGAGTGCTTGGCAACGACAGATGGATCCTATAAACGTCGCTACTCGAACTGGCATAGTTCTCCTCGTTGACATCCTCCGGCTTGGACACCTGCTTGGCTGCCGCAGACGACAAAAGAAACCCGCTTGTGGTCAAATCAAAGATCAGTATCGTCTTCTCAGCGGAGTGCGGGTTCACTTTCACCTCATTGACGCTATAACAGCTTTCCAATTCGTCGATGTGATGTTCCTTGGACGACAGCAAGTCTACATTCTCCTTCCCCTTGGCAGCGCGAAACGGGAATGGACCCCCCATGATTCCCTCTCGAGGTGCTATCAGAGGAGCCCCACCACCATTGGTGAATTTACTCGGGATAGCAGGCCTTAGTACGTTGCTGGTAGAGTAGATATTCATCGGATTCACATTCCTACTCTCCATAACCTGAGTGCTAGTAGTTGTTCCACGGCCACCGTTACTGCTACTGTGGCCATTGACTAAACCATTAGCATTACTATCTGCCATCCTTTGACGATCTAAAGCCACCCCTCCCATAAAATAATACTTCTTTCCTCCGCTGTTCTCCGTCCTTCTTACTCTCTCTGCGACTTTGAAGATGGTAGGAGAGTTATTCTTGTCAAAATTCACCACCACTAAATCAGCCCGCAGCACGAATGACGAAGCCCGGGAAGAAAGGGAAAAAAAGATAATAATATAATAATAATAATAATAATAATAAGAATATTAATAATATAAGGAACATAAAATTAAGGGAGAGAGGGACAAGAAAGAGTTAAAAACAAGTTTGATCTCATAAAAAAACAGCTAACGAGAAAGCTGAATCTTAGGGAGTGGAGTTTCTTGATCTGCGATATTTAGAAAAGACGCGTTTTCCCCTTCAAAAAATTTTCTTCAATTTTTTTGCCTCTTGTACTGTAAGTTCATTCTATATTTGTTTTCACAAAGGCAAAAACTAGGGGAGCAAAAAAAAAAATCGACCAAAATCATAGTGCGGGTAACACATTACCCGGTATTTAAAGTTAGGTTAATTACGGCTCGGCATTTTATGCTATTTGGGTATTTGCATATTCCGATGACGCACAGAACGTTCCCTGCATGAGGTTCTTTAAATGTGTTATCACGTGTTTTAGAGACGCGAAAAATACAAGTATCCTTTTTCATTCACGCGTCGCAACGAGCAAAAAAAAAAATCCAAGATAGGTTCCACAAAAGTTCCAGTACAGACATAAAACTGCAATGGGTATGTCTGCCTCTGACCCAAGCACCTAAGCAACCCTCGCCCTTACCCAAGGATGGCAGAACTCACAAGGGAGTTCTTTGATAGGCCGGAGAACGATGACACGCTTCAGAACATTAGGAGGCAGTACTTGGACTCCAAACGCAATTTGCAAGACCTGATGACGAAGCAGAGCGATGACGAGACGAAGATAAGAAAGGAGTTCCTGAGCCCCTTGAAGGCACCAAAGCCCGAAGACAAGTCCGTGGGCTCAGAAAATCTCATAATGATGAACGAAATCCGATCCCTGAGGAGCCTCATATACGAGCAGCAGGCACAGATTCGTCATCTGCGGGCTGAGTTGCAGTCTCGCAGAAGTGCCGAGTTTGAGGTGCAGCGAGGGTTCGCGCAATTGCAGTCGCAGGTTCGAGCCCTGGAGGCAGACGTGGCCACAATTGGCAGGAATCAGAGGGCTGCCTCGCCACCAGCAGCGCCACTTGTGCCAACAATACATTACTCAGACTATCGCGGTGCGCTGGATCCCCCCATTGCAGACGATAACACTACCAGGCTCATCAGGATGTCAGAGCCCAAAAGGTAATGCCAGCCGATGGTTTTTCTTGTGTATCTCCGACGGCACTCGGCTATTTTTCCGTATTTGGGGTTTGCGTGCTGGTTGCTAAGAGTTATCAGAATAAGCTTTGCACTCGCCAAGATATTCTTGACGAAATCCGTAACGAAATACGCGTTGGAGGCTGCCATGCACTGACGATTGATACATATATATGTGGACAGCAGTGTCATCCAAAGAGTCTAGTTGAAATGATGACAAATGACGATAAACCCCGATCGGTTAACCGAGCACATGGACAATGTCAACTCCGAGAAAGAGCTCGGGAAAGCCGTAGAGGTAGTCACTTCGATCCTCCCGGATGATGAGAGACAGTTAGTCGAAGACGAATACAAACTGGAATTACAGGAACCAGCAACGTCCGTTTGGGCCAAATTTTTGAGAAAATTGGAAGTTCCACACGGTGACAAACCCATTTCGGTGCTGAGGAATCCTGACTTGGAACCGATCCGCGACTCTGAGAGGACTTGGGGGTTTTGGTCGTATTTCGCCTTCTGGGGGTTGCCCAACTTCGGTGCCCCTTCACTCTCGTTCGGGTCGGCGATTTTGTCGCTGGGACTCAACATCAAGCAGGCCATCGGGTCCCTGGTCGTATCTAACGTGATCATCGCGCTGTTCACGATTGCCAATTCGAATCCCGGTATTAAGTACCACATCGGGTACACCATTGACCAGAGGATGATATTCGGCATCTACGGCTCATTCTTCGGTATCATCGTGCGTGTGGGACTTTCCGTGGTGCAGTACGCCTCGGCCGCTTGGCTCGGTGGTCTCTACATGAACATGATCTTTAGCGCGTTTTCTAAGAACTATTATTACATGAAGAACACTTTCCCAGAATCTGTCCCCATGACCAGAAGGGACTGCATTGGGTTTCTATGTTTCCAAGTGATCCAAATTCCGTTAGCATGGTTGAAGCCTCGCCACATAAACATCCCATCTATGGCCACCTGCTGCATGTCCGGTTTGGCTACGATAGGTCTTCTGGCCTATCTGGTGAATAAGAACGGAGGGCCGGGCCCGCTGTGGTACGAAAAAGTGGCCCTATCCGCATCTGAACGTAGCTGGATGTGGATTTACTCCATCGTCATTTGGTATTCTGGCGTCTCCGCCGCAGTGGTGAATCAATCGGATTTTTCCAGGTTTGCCAGGAATGAATGGTCCTGTTACTTCGGTATGCTATTGGGTATCGTCCTGCCGGGTACCTTTGTACCGTTTGCCGGTATGCTATATGCATCGGCCTGTGAAAAAATGTACGGCGTGGCGTATTGGAGGCCCGATCAAATTGTCGGCCAGTGGTTCCAAGATGATTATAATGGTAAGGCCCGTGCTGCCTCCTTCTTCATCGGACTGGCGTTTGCTTCATGTCAGATCTTTGGGAACATGACGCAAAATGGGTATCCCTGTGGGATGGATTTGGCCGGTATTTTCCCCAAATACATTAACATCACCAGAGGTACTCTCTTCATGCAGTTGCTCTCCTGGGTCGTACAACCTTGGGTCTTTTACAACACTACGAGTGAATTTTTGAACGCAACCAGTGCGTTCGGTATGTTCACAACACCGATCGTCGCCATCAATGTGATTGAATTTTACTGGTACCGTAAGCAGAGTCTGCCGCTAATAGATTTTTTTTCGTTGTCACCCAATGGCGCCTATTGGTATTACCATGGTTTCAATCTGAGACCATTCATCCCCGTTTTGACATCTGTGGCCCTATGTATTCCTGGTCTTTACTATTCCGTCAACACAAACGTGAAGCCCAATGCTGGAATCAACCAATACTATTACGGTTACATGTTTTTCATACCGTTGACGAGCGTGGGGCTCTATATGGTAATCTGTTATTTCTTCCCTGACAAGCACGCGAGAAGGGCGCAAACAGATCCAATAGATTACTTCGATTGCTTCAACGAGAAGGAAAGGGAAAGGATGGGGATGCTACCCTATACGGAGGTGGGTGACGTATTTGAAATTTTGGACGCCAAAGAAGATCAAACTCCAGATGCCAACTGTGTAGAAATAGATGAACAAATGGATAAAGTTGATGTTTAATCCTTATTTATAATATTATGTAAAGAGATATAGGATTATTCTTGGGCAATTTTTTTTTTTTTTATAACTTTCGAGCAAAGACAGCTAGCTAGTACTGTCTACGCTTTTCAAATTTCAATTTGAAACTTATTTCATCCGACTCCCCATGGTAAATGGGGGTCTGTCTCATCCCATGTGGACGCGAGCCCGCGCCCCATTGAGAAGACCCTCCAAATGTTAAATAACCACCTTTGGACTCATCATATCCGAATTGCGCGGCTCCCTGTGTGCCCTTGTTGCACTGTAATGCACCATCGTTGTTAAATCCACAGAGACCGCTTCTTGATCTCAGATAATATTCTCCAAAGGGGTTGTCCAACAAGGAAAAAGTTGCAGGGGTTCCCTTAGTCATCCAATGGCCATTTTTGACTAGGAATCCACTTTCACCGCTCAATTTGACGTATCCAGATAGCAGTGGTCTTTTACTGGGGATGTGATAACCCTTTGGTAGAAATCTGACGCCATTTTCGGGGCAATTTGAATGGCGACTGCCTAGTGCAGGGAGGGGCACAAATTGTTCCCCCAATAGCGAACCTTTCAATGCATGATAATACCAAACTTCATTAATTGCTTGATTACGGTCACAGGCCAGATGAACTTCGAGTCCATGAAAACCTTCCTTGAGGGCATCTTCAATTTCGGCTCTTGTATAAACTTTCTCAGTGCTTGGTACAATGCCGTTTGCTGCCAAAATTTCTGAGGTGTTCAATTTTTTGTAAAGATTGTAAGCAACTCTGAAATAGTCATACACCGATTGTTTTTGGAAATCAATGGTTTTACCTTCAGTTTTGAAGCTATCCCAGCGAGAATAGCAATCCGGCTTAATGGTTTTCACGCACGTTCCGTGTTTATTATATTCGTGAATCCACAGAGACTCATCATTACCTCTTAATCCTTTCCAATAGCGATGCAAAAATTCCAAAAGTTCTTTCCCACTGTATTCCAAACCATGTTCGTCGTCATTGAACTGGTTGGAATTTAGTAAAGTACTCACATCTCTGATGGTAGAGCTAGAGTCGCAAAACTGCTGATATCCACCATCACAGTTATCTGGCCATAATCCATGGATGGTAAAGGAGTTTAAGGGACCCAATTCTCTCTCCAATTGACCCTTGTCAAGGTCCGGAGCAGATGGATCGTAGTCCCAAAACTGCGTCTGAAGGAAGATACCACCTGGATACTCAAAACAACATGAGTCAGAAACGGAACTATGGTTCTGGCAGCTCAGGGGTAAAGTGATTGGGCAATGGGGAGCAAATGGAGAATCATTTCGTAAATTGCCGAAAAGTTCTGCAGCAGGATAAAATATGGACCAAAGATCCTGTAGATGCATAAGAGAGTTCTAGTATGGAGTTTATTGAAGTAAAGACCTCGGGCTTACTCACAAAGTCTTATTGAAGATGCAGTTTATATGCATGAGATTTTAGAATTTCTAACCCTTTAAACGTGCTCGATGACTACAATACGTACGGCGCTATCAAAAATGCAATTCAAAACAAAAGTTAATTAATATTAATACAAGCATTAAAAAAAAGTTACAAAAACAAAATTTGCTAGAATATATAATATTTTTTATAATATTTTTTATAATAATAATGTTGGTAATTTTATTGGTTTGGTGAATTTTTATATTGAAGCCACAATTCATTCAATTTAAAATTACACGGAAAATAAAGTGGTGATCAAAAATTAATTAAGTTGAGTAACTCCAATTGCAAAAGACTGGTCCTCTCTGCTGTGATATTTAATCAATAGTACTCTTAATTCACGTATATGAATGATGTATACTTACCATATAAGTGGAAAGATAGTAATTAAAGCTATGGGGATACTTAAATCTTTTACAATGACACTTTGTATGGAAAAATCTAAAGCATTCCACGGAATTGATTTACCTGGCGTAACAGCCTCCAAAATGGATTATAATGACGCCATGCTCCGGATGACGAGGACGACGAAGGATTTTCACGCGACCAAGTATCATTCTTTGTAGTGTTGAATACAATAGTCCCGTTTGGAGTAAAGCTTAAACGCCGAATATCTGGAATGAAGTTTTTTTCCAAACGAACGGGCAACATTTCTTTTTTCCAAATGGCAGACGACAAAGGATCCTTACGCGGGATGTTTGCCCCAGAGGCAGTCCAACCGGGCACGTTGGGGACCATGTCGCAATACCATTCAAGAATGTCTTGATTAAAATCAGTGCCAGGTGCACTCCCGTAGGCGTAAGTAATTTTTTTTCCCTGTTTTACACAGTTGGTCATTGCAGCCACAAATTGGTTTTGGAGAGGTACTACATGCATCTGTTCGACTTGAGCTGTAAATGTACCTTTTTCTACCATATCCGGCGCATTGTCCCAATCAATAGGGCCACCAGCCCATTCAATGGTGCCAGGAAGGTTACGCTCAGATCCACCAGGCCACAGTGCTACTTCCAATCTCATAGGCGTATGAGGATACTTGTATTTTTGCAACATTTTATCCCAAGTGTCAGCTTTGTGAATCGTTCTCGAAACTTTGCCATCGACTATCCACTGAATTCTTTCTTCGTTCCAATCAATCTCATAATCGTGGTAATCTGCCCAAGCGTCCGAAGAAAGAGAAATCCGTTTCATTTTGGTATAATCTAATTCTCCTTTGGCATAGTAATTGGTTTGTACTTCGTTCCTTTGACTGCCTAAAATCTCGTAATCGATCTCATCGCCCACAGCAGAAATTAAGACCATGGCAGTTATGACACCTCTTGATCGTCCAGTTCTCATGCGAACACTGGCCCTTCCGTACAAGAATGATTGAGACTCAGCGACGAGACTGCCCGTGGATCTGCGGGGCATAGATAGGATAAGATTCCCAGATGGACCATGGACGCTAACGGGACCGCTGTAGACAAAGTTGTAATTTTGAAGCATCTTTTCTGCTTCGCGCCTGTCCTTGGTCACTAAATAATCGGTGAAAGGGGTTATACCACTATTTTGGAGCTCCTTCTCAGGCGAGACTCTTGAACTTCCCGGCCATTTATGAGGCTGACTGGTAAAATGAACACTGGCTGGCGGTACTAAGGCAGGCATTGGGGCGCAACTCAACTTGTCAAATGAATACCTGGGGTTACATCCCCCAAGACAAACGGGTCCAGCACCACACTCACCATACGGAGAACAGCAGGGCCATTCTGGTGGACATTGAGTGTTCTCAAAACATTTTACAGGCGTAGCGGGTTTATAAAGCTCTCCGCTACATCCACTGAGAAGCAAGGATGTTGTAAACCATGTCCACAATGCAAAAGGTAGCATTCTTGGCATCTAACAATGTAAACCGCGGTGTGAGCTCTCTGTCGAGAACTTTTTGCAATAATTTTAAAATTTATCAATTTTTTTTTCCGTCGCTCTCATACATACTGGCGCTTTATAAAACGGCGCAGACATATTATCGCCCACAAAAACGACAAAGGCGCAACCAAAGCTTTATTTGTATTTTTTCTTTTCCAATATCAATAGTGAATATAAGTTAAAGCTAATTAATTGCGTGGTGTAAATTTTAGTTAGTCACCAATTCTGCCTTGGATTCATCAAATTTAAGCAATCCATTCTTTTCTTTTAAGCTTCCTTGAACCAAGACCAATAGGTAATAAAGCATGGACAAAACTGGAGTTGGCACCCCTCGAGCTTTTGCAATTCTCAATGGGTTGCCTAAGATTACTTCCAATTCCATCAGTTGTTTCTTCTCGTGGTCTACGCACATAGAAGGTTTGAACATGATACGTCTTGTGATTTCGGTAAAAAAGGTGACAAGCGATTCATCAAGCAAAATACCCTCCGAGGCAGCAATGGCAATAATTTCACGCATTGCGGGGCCAAAGATATTTTCCTGTGTGCTTTTCTTGTCCACACCAAATTCGAGGCAACGAGGGACATCCAAGCTAACCAAAGCAGTGGTAGTGTTGATGGCAGCGTTGTACAAAAGTTTTTTCCACCTTGAATAACGTACAGATGAGTCAAACTCCGCAAGGTTTTTACCCTCGTTGTGATACAATTCGACAAATCGTTTGGCAGCCTCCACGGCATTAGAATTATCATTCTCAAAGGCTCCGACAATCAAGTGATCCCTGCCTACATGGCTTATGACACCGGGGGAAATTTTGGTGGATCCAATCAATTGAATTCCAGATAATACGTGCAAACGGTATTGCTCTTTGTCAAACGTATTCCACACATCCTTCTCGATGTCGATGCCATTTTGAATAAGCAAAATGTTCGTTTGACGACCTTCGCTGAGATGGTGGTTGCTCTCTACTAATGGTCTAATCACTTCAGGTACCCTTGAGCAAATGGGTCCATCGGGGATGTTTTTGGTAGTTACCACAATGTAATCAAAAAAATGTCCACTCTCTGAAGCATCGCGGACAGTACGATACACATGGTGAGGTCTAAAACCTTTCAGTGGTCCGTAATCACACGAATCGATTTCGTATCCTTGCTTTACTACGAGCTCATAGTCAGACCTAATGGCCAAGGAGACATCGCTTAATCCTTTTAAGCAAAGGGAGAGCGCAGCCACTACACCAACACCACCTGCGCCAATCACAATAACTTTGGGTTGTTCGGATTCTACCATCTTTTGATTCTACTGCTTTTTTCTATGAAGATGAGTTCAAAGATGTTCAATTTCAAAAATCTAACGTGCAGAACTTGAGAAAAAGACCAAGCGCGATGAAGTATACAACTGAGAGCTGGGGCGTATCAGCATTGGTGAAATGGGGGGGGTTCAATCATGTGTAATCCCACACTTATTGTTGACTTTTCATTGCAGATCCTTGCCCGTTTTCATTACTTTACGTAGCCTCGCCTCGCCGATGGAATCAATCGGAATCGCTTTCGGCTTGCTGCTGCTTCAAAAGTTCAGTCCATTTTGCAGTTAGCTCTCTGACAGACTGTGGGTCCAGACTGGCGTCAACCACGTCCTTGGGCACTTGGTTTTCCGAGTGTTCCTTAGTCGCAAATCGGCTGGGGTTGTTTGTAGAGACTACACGGATTTCGTAGTCCTCGTCATTGAGGCAGATTAATTCATTCCATGAAAAAAGGAGGGAATCAGTCTGTCTTGCAAAAGGGTTGATATCGATGAGGTATAATTTGTTAAAGGGTCGCGGCACGTACACATCGATGACAAAGCTTTTATCCGGGAACCGTGGTACAACCACATCCTCCACGAACTCGTTAAATAAGCCCTTGAGTTTTTCAGTTAGCGAAGAAAGATAATCGTAGAAATTTGGATCTCTCTGCGATGCGCCAATGATCTTTTCATCTTTGACGAAGATTCGAAATTCTAACGCTGGATTGAGGGCAAACCACTGCCTAAGCACTAGTTCAAAGCCACTGTTCAGTTCATGGCCGACTTCTAGATCGTGCATGATGTAGTTTGATGCCTTAAGCAGCAGGTAGACCTCATTGACCTCGGTACACTTTGTAGTATTGTTGGGTAGCATCCAGACAGCATCCCTGGGCGAAGACCAGTTCAGTTTTGGTGTCAACGGACCTAATTCTTTGATAATATCTTTAATCGACTGGTGCAATTCTGGGAAATGTTGAAGAGGGCGTATTTCGTCTCGCTCATGTTCCTCTTGGTCTTCCCAATCGCTGTGATTGGACTCCGCATCACCAGCCTGATTGCTGGTATAGACAGAGATTTCCTGATCTTTAGAAGGTAGCCTGATCCCATCTTGCTCCAAATAACGGATAAACTCGCTTGGCAGAGGCCTTATTATCCTAGCCTGAGGCACGTACCTTTTGAACTTCGGATACCACTTGGAGAATACGCAATTCTCTACTTGTTCATTGGAACAAGGTAATTCTGATAGAGCAGAGTAACTAGAAATCATTTAAAACCTACCAAATGATCTTGATCACTTCTTGTGGGCCTCTGAAGAAGTGATATTGATGCTTATTAGAAATGAAATCGCTTGGTACGTCATCATCGCTTCAACCTCGAAAAGGTGGCAAAATGAAAAATTTGAGTCAACCAGGTCCAATCTTCACCCTCTTACAAACAATAAAGGGTCAATTGTGGATTAATAACGGTTTCTATAGGTGAAATGGTGGCCAAGATTCCATCTAATGCAACTTTCCGTGACAAGGAGAAGCCCCAGGAGGTGCGAAAGGCTAATATAATTGCTGCCCGCGCTGTGTCTGATGCTATCAGAACTTCTTTGGGTCCCAAAGGTATGGACAAGATGATCAAGACTGCTCGGGGTGAAATTATTATTTCTAATGATGGACATACGATTCTGAAACAGATGGCAATTTTGCATCCCGTCGCCAAGATGCTCGTGGAGGTTTCTGCCGCTCAGGACACGGAGGCAGGTGACGGTACTACATCGGTAGTCATCCTTACTGGTGCTCTGTTGGGTGCTGCGGAGAGGCTGCTGAACAAAGGGATACACCCCTCAATCATAGCTGAATCTTTCCAGAGGGCTGCCAGGAAGTCAGTAGAGATTTTACTCGAGATGTCTCATAAAATCTCTTTGGATGATAAGGACGATTTAATTCGTGCTGCATCGACTTCGTTAAGTTCCAAGATTGTTTCGCAGTTTTCGAGCTTTTTAGCTCCACTGGCAGTGAATTCGGTTTTGCAAATAGCTAACAAGGAGTCCAAGAGCGTGGATCTGAATGACATCCGTTTGATCAAAAAAATCGGTGGGACCATCGATGATACAGAGACCGTAGACGGTGTGGTCTTGACCCAAAATGTGATTAAGACTGCTGGTGGCCCCACGAGGATGGAGAAGGCGCGTGTTGGTTTGGTTCAATTCCAAATTTCACCACCAAAGCCTGATACAGAGAATAATATCGTAGTCAGCGACTACAGACAGATGGACAAGATTTTGAAAGAGGAGAGATCATACCTTTTGAATATATGCAAAAAAATTAAGAAAGCCAAATGTAACGTACTGTTGATACAGAAAGCGATTCTGAGAGATGCTGTCAACGAGTTGGCACTGCATTTTTTAGCGAAGCTGGGTATCATGGTTATAAAGGATGTTGAAAGGGAGGAAATAGAGTTTCTGTCCAAAAGTTTGGGGTGCAAGCCCATCTCTGACATCGAGCTGTTTTCTGAGGATCGTCTGGGTGCCGTAGATCTGGTGGAAGAAGTGGAAAGTGATGGTTCTCGTATTGTGAAATTGACTGGCGTTAGAGGCCACAACGCAAAGCCCACCGTTTCTGTCATCATTCGTGGTGCGAACCAGATGATTCTGGATGAGGCCGAACGTTCCTTGCACGATGCCCTTTGTGTGATTCGCTGCCTCGTTAAGGAAAGAGGCCTAATCGCTGGGGGTGGTGCCCCAGAAATTGAAATATCACGAAGATTGAACAAGGAATCTCGTTCCATGGAAGGTGTGGAGGCTTACATTTGGCAGGAGTTTGCTCAAGCACTAGAAGTGATCCCCACGACACTAGCCGAAAATGCAGGCCTCAACAGTATTAAAGTAGTCACAGAGCTGCGTTCTCGCCACGAGGCCGGAGAATGCAATGAGGGTATATCAGTGAGACGTTCTGGTACGGCCAACACCTATGATGAGCACATTCTACAACCGGTTCTTGTAAGCACAAGTTCCATAACATTGGCTTCTGAATGTGTAAAGTCGATCCTACGTATTGATGACATTACTTTCAGTCGTTAAATATAAATCAACATAATGCACCATTTTTTCCTTGGAATATATATACAAGTTCATTCCGTTATAAAATCTTGACAGCATTCTTGCTGAATAAATAAGAGGCACCGCTGACTACAGTCGTAGTCCCCACTAAGTATCCGAGCCAAGTGAAAATTTTGACAAGAGTTTCATGTAGTTCTCTCTTTTCTCCGTCTTCATCTTGTTCGTCCAATTCTCCTAACATCAGGAGCAGGACTCCATAGCCAAGGTATACCATTTGAAAGAAAGTATTCAATTTGGAAACTTGAGTAGGCTTCACTTCGGCGCTGGGGAAATGGAAAAAATCCCAAAATGACTTCCAAGTTACTCTGTTGTAGACATGCATCATTGATGCATAGCGTATAAATAGAGCGCTGATCCCCAAGAGCATATCTCTACCCAAAATCAGGCCAGCAATGGACATGGGGATGATCTGTGGTCCGGGAGCAACTGCTAGAGATACTGTGGTAACGATCATCAGCAATTTGTCTGCTATGGGATCCAATATCGTGCCCGCTAGGGATTTCATCTGCCATTTCCTCGCTATAAATCCGTCCAGAAAGTCCGTCATACACGAATAGGCAAACAAGGATAATGCTGGAGTTAATTCGTTCATCATAGTGTAGTATCCGATAAAGGGTGTACACGCTATCCTTGATATGGTCAAGACGTTGGGCACGGTGAAAACACTGGTGTTGATGGGTTCCCTGCGACTCGATGAAAACCTCATCGAACGAACCATTGAGCAGCTCACAAGAGAACGCAATTTAAGGCATTGGATTGGATTCAAGATACGAGCACTCCTAGCGTAGAGCGGGAACATCTTTGATTTCTAAGATATGTTGCAGAAATTCAAAAACTTTAATGCTCGTAGAACAGTTAGTTTTTCAGTACTTCCGGTTGCCAACATGAAAAAATCTCAATCTCAACGATTTAAATTGAATAAGTCAGTTTAGCCATATGTTGTATGGTTAAAGGTATTACTAGTCATTGGCAAGTATTGATTAGTTGAGTTAGTCATTCAGGCGTGACTCAATCTTCCTTTCGGTTTTTGAGTTGGATAAAGTGTTTGTTTGGCCCAACAAGAATTGGTCCGATTAGTTTGATTGTTTCGAAAGGTAAAGAGCCAATTATAGGTTCAAAATTGTGGCATATAAACGCGCCATTTTTCGAGTTTTCAAGAGATTCGTGAGCCATTCCATTATTCAAGCACCTATGAACATTTTAGTCTACAACGGCCCGGGTACTACCTTGGGATCTGTCAAGCACGCAATAGAGACCTTAAGAGATTTACTAGAACCGTATTACGCTGTAAGCACTATTAGTAGCAAGGCATTTCTGACTGAACCCTGGGACACAAAGGCCTCTGCAATTGTGTTTCCAGGTGGTGCAGATTTGCCATATATCAAGGAATGCCATCCAATTTTTCCAAGATTGAAAAGATTTCTAAGAAATAGAGGGGGGATATTTATTGGCTTTTGTGCTGGTGCTTATTTTGGTAGTGGTCGTGTTGAGTTTGCTCAGGGAAATCCTTCTTTGGAGGTTACAGGTAATAGAGATTTGCAGTTTTTCCCCGGCATTGCTAGGGGCCCGGCATATGGCGCCTTCCATTACAATAGTGAAAAGGGTGCCAAGGCGGTGAAACTACGTTTACCAGATGGGTCTGAGTTCCGCACTTATTTCAATGGTGGGGGGCTTTTTGTAGATGCTGATGCCTACGATAACGTGGAAGTATTAGCACGCTTTGCAGAAGAACCTAGTGTGGCCTATTACGATTCCTGTGAGAAGACCAGGAAAGAGGGACCTGCAGCCGTATTGCTATGTTCTGTAGGCAAGGGTAAAGCTTTGTTAATGGGGCCTCATCCAGAATTCATCCCACGTCTTTTGACCAAGACTGAAGACGTCGAATTCTTGAAAAATGTTGTGGAGGTATTATCCGAATACGAAAGCCAGAGAATACAGTTTTTGAGAGATAGTTTTACCAAGGCTGGATTCAATTGTAATAATGACTTTTCATGCGTTAGAGCTCCCAATTTGACACCTTTGTTGGTATCTGCGGCACCAGGAAAGCAACAACTTGTGCATCAGTTTGAAAAAAACTTCATTGAAGCGGCCCCGCGTAGGGTAGACTTTGTGGAACATATTGAGGTACAAGCGGACCAAGATAATTTTCGTATTTATAATGGGTTCGGTGATTATTACGAGAAGGCTGCTGGTACCCTGCACCATGAGGAGCCAGAAGAAGCTACAAAGGCTATCATATTTCCTGGAAGTGATGAAAACTTACCCCCAATTGGGATAACTACGAATTACGACGTGGCCAAATACTTTAAATACCTGGATCAAAATAATACAATAGGATCCCTTTTGATGTATGGTGAAGTGGTCACCTCTACGAGCTCTTTGTTGGAACGAAATAAGGTTCTTCTTCGTAGCATTCCTCCAAGCACGCTGCTGCATGTGGGGACGATCCAGGTCTCGGGACGTGGTAGAGGCGGCAACGTTTGGGTGAATCCAAAGGGTGTTTCTGCGCTGACGGTCGCTGTCAATTTGCCCCTCTATTCACCCATCACTAACAGAAAGATCAGTGTGGTATTTGTACAATACCTAGCCATGTTGGCATATTGCAAAGCGATCGCTTCCTATGGTGCAGGTTATGAAGATTTGCCAATAAGAATCAAATGGCCTAACGATTTGTATGCCATGAATCCAAAATATTATCATAAAAACAATATGAAATTATTGGGCAAAGAATCAGATAAATTTTTGGTACCTTTATCAGAAATTGATCCAGCTTATGTCAAAATTGCTGGAATATTAGTAAACACTCAATTTACGAACGACCAATATTCAGTCTTGTTAGGCTGCGGGTTGAATATTAGCCATGACGGACCTACTACCTCCTTGAACACTTGGATCGATATAATAAACAAAGAACGTGAAGCCGTCCGTTTGGATTCTTTGGAGCGTATAGAAGTTGAGAAATTACATGCACTTTATATGAACCACCTACAATTTGAGCTTCAAAAATTCGTGGAACAGGGTGCAAGTTCGGTATTACCTGAATACTACAGACTGTGGCTTCACGGTAATCAAATCGTAACATTGATGGATCATAACGATACAAAAGCAAAGATTGTCGGAATTACTGGGGACTACGGGCTCTTGATTGCCAAGGAGTTAGTTTCAGGAAGCAATTCTGAATTCACTGGATCCACATACCATTTACAGCCCGACGGTAATTCACTTGATGTCTTCAAAGGGTTAATTTCCAAGAAGGCGTCTTAACGTGTGGTAATAAAGTTAATATATCATTATTATTTTTACTTATTACATAAAAAATCCTCGTGTTAAACCTTGGTTTGACTTTTAGAAGCATTAGCTGGTCGTGCACCAAAATAAAAAAAAAGTGAATAAATCTGCAGTGCTTATGATTGATCCCCTTTCTTCTCTTCATCGTTATCCTTTGGCGAGCCTGGAGAATAAGTTGGAGAGCCCGGACTATAGTTCGGTGAAGTTGGTGAGTAACTTGGAGAAGTTGGTGAATATGATGGTGAAGTAGGGCTATAGCTTGGAGAAGTAGGACTATAACTTGGTGAAGTTGGGGAGTAAGAGGGTGACGTAGGAGAGTAAGAGGGTGACGTCGGACTATAGTTTGGCGAAGTTGGAGAGTAACTTGGAGAAGTTGGTGAATAGGATGGTGAAGTAGGACTATAGCTTGGTGAGGTTGGGCTATAGCTGGGTGAGGTTGGGGAGTATGATGGAGATGTCGGAGAATAGGATGGCGAAGTTGGAGAGTAACTTGGCGATGTAGGAGAGTAAGACGGCGATGTCGGCGAATAGCTTGGTGATGCAGGAGAGTAAGATGGCGATGTTGGTGAATAGCTTGGAGAAGTAGGAGAGTAACTTGGAGATGTTGGACTGTAGTTTGGAGAAGGAGGGGAGTACGACGGTGAAGTTGGGGAATATGACGGCGATGTAGGCGAGTAGGTAGGCGACGATGGCGAAAATCCAGGGGAAGATACACCACCAAAACCTGGAGAAATTGGGGCATCGCCGTATGAGCCAAACGAAGTCGACCCACCACCATATGCGGTAAATCCGCCGGCCATTGCATCTGTTGAACCGGAATCCACCAAAGGCGAAAACATCAATTCATCTTTAACATCGACATCGGTGTTAACCAACCCACTCTCATTGCTATAAGGGGTTGCACCACCGTCTTGGCCATCGACAAGTTCTGTGATTTTCTGCTCTGGCATGTACTTCACCAGAGAATCCTCATCAATCATAACATCAAATGCACCAGTGCCAATTGGTGCCATCTGTCCCAAAATAACATTCTCAGAAACACCACGACAATCATCTAGTTCAGCACAAGCACCGGCTTCAAATAAAATTTCGACCGTTTCTTCAAAGGAGCATCTCATCAATGCACCTGTGTTAGATCTATTGAAACCATGTCGAGTAACAGAAGTCAATCCACCTTGAGTTGTCATTACATCTACCAATAGAGCCATGTGTCTGTAATTGACATAAGAACCGTCCGAGGCAATAACGTTGAAAACTTCTTTGTAGAGCGCCGAACGCCCAGCCTCGATACCCAGAACCTCCATGATATCGATGAATGAGTTGGTATAAATTCTAGTAGCATCAACACCTGGAACAGTCATCACTTCAGATAGGTTAACACCATCTGTTTCGAGGACCCACTCTGGAACCTTTTGATACTCACCTGTTTTGCTTGGCATTTTCCGATCATACTTCATCATGACAACACGCTCGATGTTTTCTACACCACGCAAGGTGATGTTTTCAAGCATAGTGTTTTCGATCTTTTTCAACATGTGGTCTTCTTCAGCTTCGGTCTCGAGGTCCATAGACTTGGGACGGACAACACGACAACGAATAATTAGTTTCTCTGCATTATCTTCAGACCATATAACGAACAGATCGTTCTTGAATGTCTCTTTTATCTTTTCACCAACTTGACCCATAGTTAAGTCTTTATCGTTCATAGCCGCACGATCTAGCTCCAGACGTAGTAGCCATGGAGACTGCTGAGCCAAAGATTTCTCCGTCTCGTCGTCAAGCAGAGAGAAATGTAACTGAATAATTTCCTCGTCCTCAGGAATAGCAGTGGAGCGAGGATCAGGGTCATAGTAAATTTCCGAGGCAACAGTGACACTCTTGAGTGTAGTGTGCTCTATGACAGACCTAATAAGCTTTGCTTTTTCCTGATCAGCAGCATAGTCCGGTTCTAGGTATGCCGTCAAAGATGGGGTCTTCATGTTTTTTGCGACGTTTAAAATCTCTTTCAACCGAGGTACACCTGAAGTCACCTTCTTGGAAGCAACACCTGCAAAGTGGAAAGTGTTTAAAGTCATTTGTGTGGCTGGTTCACCGATGGATTGAGCTGCCAGCACTCCGACCATTTCACCGGGATGAACAACCGAACGTAGGAACTGAATCTCAATGTTATTAAGAACCCATTCGAATGCCTGTTTTGTCAGTCTATACTCTTGAATCACCCTACGTGAAGCAAGACGAGAACGCATCAAGCAACAGAAAAGAGTGATAGCGTCATTCTGCGCTTCTTTAATGATATCACTCCCGCCACGCACAACAAGCAATCTTTCTTGTAGCCCTTTGACTTCCCAGATAATGTCTTTAACTGTCAAATCTGATGGTTTCGCATGATCGATTCTGAAAGTTTGCTGAGCGTTTTGTATTATACGCCTGATATTAACGGGCAATGGCCAATTAGACTCACCATCCACGAAGACTTTTCTCAAAAACTCCCGGTCTCTCACCAGTTGCTTGTATTCCGCGTCCAGGAGTGATTGTAATTTCACATCCCCCATGATTTCGGAACCTGATTCTAATAAAGAAGGATCCAAAGCGTAATCTGGATTCAGAAGATCTATTCTGTATCTTCTTTCAAAATTTCCGTCTGAACCTCCAATGGTATCTATCGCCTGTTTTTCAATATGGGCAGCATCCATGCCGTCCTCACCGTAAATGAATTGGATGATATTACCCAAAGAGTTTCTAGTCGTTCCGTCATAATGCACCATAATATCTTCCAAAGCCTTGACTAGACGACGCTGGATATAACCTGTCTCTGCAGTCTTCACTGCCGTATCGATCAATCCTTCGCGCCCACCCATTGCGTGAAAGAAAAACTCTTGGGGTGTCAGACCTCTCAAATAAGAATTCTCAACAAACCCCTTAGATTCTGGAGAATAATCATCTTTCGAAAAATGGGGCAAAGTACGATCTACGAAACCAAAAGAGATACGTTTACCTTCCACAGATTGTTGTCCGACACATGCTGACATCTGGGCGATATTAATGAAAGAACCCTTCGAACCAGAACTTACCATTTGTTTGACAAAATTTGTGTCATTCAAGTTAACTTCCGCCAGACGACCTGCTTTATCTCTCGCCTCGTTCAAGTAACGGACCACATTATCCTCAAAAGATTCACGAAGTGTCATACCATGCTTAGCGGTTAACAAATTCGCTTGTGCTTCTTTGGTGACCTCTTCAACTTTCCTCTTGGCCTCTGAAATAGCCTCGGTGATCTGTCTCATGGTGTTACCATCTGCAATGGTATCACCAATGCCAGTGGAGAAACCACAGTGCAAAAACCAATAGTTGACCACTTTTTGAATGTTACCAAATAGCTTCGCGCATACTTGAGGCCCTTTTTCTCTAGTCACAACGTGGATCAATCCTCCACTTGAGGAACCAACAGTCTTCTTATCAACCACGCCAAAAATGATTTGACCATCAATGACAAGCATGCCGTTATCCTTGGGAGAGAGTAATGTCGTGCCTTCATCAAATCTTTGCAAATGAATCCCCTTTGGAATGGCCACGGACAGCACCTGTTTACCAGTCCATAGGGGCTTAGGTTTCAAAATGGCCGGCGTCGGGATTACACCGTCCCAATCCGGAACCCAATAAAGCATATTTAAAACTTGTCCCAACTCAATGAAGTTGTCCCTTAGCGTTAGCTTACGAATAGCACACAGAGTGTCTTGCACAATACCCATACAAGGCTTATTAGACTGAGGTGATACAATCTGCAAAGGTACAGCACATAATTGCGAAAGTTCTGCTCTTGTTTCTTCAGACTGCGGAACGTGTAAGTTCATTTCATCACCATCAAAATCTGCGTTATAAGGAGACGTGACCGATAAATTCAGTCTAAAAGTCGAGAAAGGCATCACTTTGACTCTATGGGCCATCATAGACATTTTGTGTAAAGAAGGCTGACGATTAAACAAAACCGGATCATTATCTATAACATGACGCTCCACTTTCCAACCGTACTGCAGCTGAATGTCACCTGCCCTTTTGCTGTACCTCAGATCAATACGATCGCCATTGTCCCGAATCACATACTTGGCACCCGGATGTTCGTTAGGGCCATTGCGTACAAGTTGCGTCAGGCGGTCAATGTTATACGGTGTAACTACTTCGGGATACGTTAGCGTCTTGGCAATTGATTTGGGCACACCCACTTGGTCCAACTCCAGGTTTGGATCACCAGAAATAACGGTTCTTGCTGAAAAGTCCACACGTTTACCCATCAGATTGCCTCTAATACGACCCTCCTTGCCCTTCAATCTCGCACGAATAGACTTAACCGGACGACCGGACTTCTGTAATGCTTGAGGCTGACCAGCTATGTCGTTATCCATGTAAGTGGCTACGTGAAATTGCAGCAAACTCTCAGCTTCTTCGATAGCGTGGTGAGGAGCACCGTTGTGTTCCAGTGTTTCTAAACTGATGTTAGCTTTTAAAATGTCTGCCAACTTGAATGTCAAGTCATCTTCACCCCTCTGAGATTCATTGAAAGAAATTGATGGCCGCACCGGTGGAGGTGGAACAGGTAATACTGTCAGAATCATCCACTCCGGCCTGGCAAATTCTTCGTTAAAACCTAACTTCCACGACTCTTCAGGGGATATATGCTTGAAAATGTTCAAAATCTCTTCCATCGTCAAGACCCTTTGTTCGGGTTCTTCGGTGTCGCCAGTACTCTTGTCTTTCTTCCAACTCCCAACGAGTTTCAATCCATCTTTGCGAACCGTAGGTTGCGCGTTACCACAACCTCCTCTGGAGACTAACTGGGTAGGGTCTTCATCTGAGGGCACGTCGGTGTCACAAATCATTTTAGTTTTGGACAGGTTCCACACAGCATTGAATCTCTTTTTAGGATCCTTAATCTTAATTGCCTGACGCATTTGTTCATTGTGTTCGTCCAGCAGCAATTTGCCGCAATGCATGCAAACACATTCACAAACTTTCTTTATCTTGGCGACGAAGCCAATGTGGAAAACAGGCTTTGCCAACTCAATGTGACCAAAATGGCCAGGGCATTCGTTCATGCCTTCTTGACACGTCTGGCACTTTAAATTACGATCAATAGATCCAAGCCTCGGGTCATTCAATCCACCAATCTTTGCCCTTGTCTGGGTCTCATCCATAGTCTCGGGGAACCGAATCCTGGCTACACTGATAGCACATATTTCTTCGGGTGAGAAAAGACCGAACTGGACTTCCTTAACTGTACGTAGTGGCGCACTAGAGTATTGTTGACCAACCATGATGTATTGTATTCTATTTTAGGCTTATATTAACAGGTTGTTTTTTTGGTTTTTCAAAGACTTTATTGATGTCTAATAATGTGATATTGTTATTAATGAATGGAATGTTACAATCCTTGGGTGCCAAATGAGAATGAAAAAGATCTTTCAATACACTCGCCACTATCTAAAAGAAACCTTCTAATCCACTTAGCCAACCAATAAACTTAAACCTAGCTGATATTCGATAAGTCCCAAAGTCAATAAAAAGACTAAAACCTTTCTTAACCTTGCTCGTGGGTTGAGGGTCAAAAATGTCAAATAAAGGGACAATGGTTTAGCTAACGCACAGTACGCACACCGAAGCTCACTAAAACGGTTAGAAATCGAAATAAGTCCCCCAATAGATCTCTCTCAGCACTCAAGGATCCCACTCTCCGTCTAGTTGGGCTTATTTTAAAGCTCCAAGTTCTTTGATTATACCTTTTGCCACCTTGTTGTTTTTCAAAAAATTCTTCATCGTCACACATGATAAGAATCAGTTCCACAAAGTAAGGGTAACTAACACGTTAAAATTAGTATAGACTAACATATCTATGAAATCTTATATTGTCTGTTATAGAATCTTTAGTTTTATTTGGCGAGCCATGCAGACTACTGGACTAATTTTCTTTCTTTGCAACGACTTAAACTACACATCAAATAACATAATGGATCGAAAACGTGTACAGTATGAGAACAAAAAATTCAAATTATAATTAAAATGTTCCTCTCATTCATCCATATCCTGATATTCCTTGTACCATGTTGACGATGAATCACTAATTTACAACTTAGCGCCAAAGTGATACATACAGGCTTAACATAAGAATTAAGTTCTTGCAAATACTTCTCTGAAAATCAATCATATTTACGAGAACATTTTGGATAAAGATCTCTTTTGTTTATCGTCCATCCTCTTTATCTTTTCCTTTGTATCATGAAGGGCTTTAGCAATGGCAGAATCCTTAGGTTGGAAGCTGTGGGCCATTTCGAAATCTTTCAAAGCATTGTCTAGGTCCCTCATACCAATATAAGCCTGGCCCCTACGATACAATGCTTTGGCCTTGGACTTCTCGTCGGCAGCTTTCTGATACAACACTTCAGAACCGGCCACCATGGCAGTTCCAAATTCATCGACTTTCAGTGCGCTCAAGGCGATATTCAAGGGAATCGTGACCCTGAAATCTTCTAAGACCATAGACTGCTCGTCGGAGAGACCGGTTGGCACATACTCCTTCAGAAACTTGTCGCACTTCTCATACTTAGTCAATGCCACTTTGAAGTTCCCTTTTTTGAACTGTTCAGTACCAATGGATTTTACTTTGTTCAAAGCCTTCATGACAGATTCATAGTTCTTTTTGTCGACCTTCTCATCGTACTTGATGAACTCCTCGTAATCGTCGCCGTATTCATCAATGGGAGTTTGTTCGGCGTCCTTTGGCACTACGTAATCATCTGGCAAGATGCCGCAATCCTCAATTTTTACCTCCTTCAAGGGTTTATCATCCTGATCCATCTGCTGATTCTCAATTAAACGTACAAGTCTTCTACCCTGAATTAATTCACCGAACACTACGTGCTTACCATCCAGGTGTGGAGTGGCAGCACAGGTGATAAATGCCTGGGAACCATTGGTATTGGGGCCAGAATTGGCCATGGACAACAAATATGGTTTGTCATGCTTCAAAGTGAAATTTTCATCCTCAAACTTCAATCCATAAATGCTTTCGCCACCAGTACCATTAAAGTTAGTGAAGTCGCCAAACTGCAACATAAAATCCTTAATTACTCTATGAAATATAGACCCCTTGTAAGAAAGAGGTACTTCTGGGTCCGATTTGGCCATACCGTAGTTGCCCTCGCAAAGCTTCAAAAAGTTCTCAGCAGTCTTGGGGACTACATCATTAAACAGCTGGAACACCAGGCGTCCCTTGGGGACGCCACCAATGGAAATGTCGAAAAATGTCTTAGGTCTGGGCATGATGAGTTTAATGCTTTAACTTTGAGCGCCTTTTACTCAAATCCCACGGTCGCCCAAAGTTCTTCAACAAGGGCTTCTTTATACAATTTCCGCCTCGCTAAGCGGAAACTTCTAGAAAAACATAAACGCGAGCAATAGGTGGTTGAATCATTTGATAAACAATTGCAACTTGATTTTTAGGATTAGGTGACCGTGTGTGTCGCCCGCTGGAACCCTGTTGTGAGCCTTCAGTTTTACTGGTCCGCATCGCTTTGTTGGACTCCTTCGCTTCCTTCGCTTCCTTCGCTTCCTTCATCACTGCTGTAAAACTCTTCCTCCACTTCATAATCGTCATCTTCTTCCTCACCTTCGTCTTGCCAAATCTCACACTCGTTAACACTTTCTTCCACATCTATCAAACCCTTGAGCGTGCTCTTGTACCTGGTCTCGCTATTTCCGTGTGAAATCCCCCTTATATGACCATTATCTTCAACGAGCTCGCCCGTTCGCATATCAATCACGTCCCCCTGATCTTCCACAGCTTCGTATTTGGCAATGATGTCTGACCAAACTTGCTTCATGTTCTCATCGGCCTTCTTGTGAAGTTTCATCACTTGATCGTCTGTCAATTTGGGAATCAATTGATTCTCCTTAGACATAATGTAAAGAATTCCATCTCTCTCTCTGGAAGGGTGGTTCTGTGGTTCTTTCCCACCATTACCGTAGGACCTGCTAGTGACCACAAGTTCGTTCTTGACAGCTTCTGTAATGTCGGGAAGCGTTGCACGCTCGGTACATTCAGGTCGGGAGTCTAGTGATTCCCTCTTGAGCATATTTTTTAAGGCACCATGTAGTTTCTTGACGGCCTTTTTGGAGGGCTTTTTGACTACTCTCATCGTGAGTTTTTCTGCTGAGGTGTGATGAGGATCTTCTGCAAATATACTTCCCGCGTTTTCTATACAAGAGTAGCATATGAGGTCAAACTCTGTCCACAGTCTTGACTCTTTCTCTATTACCATGCAATTCCCAGCACTTTCTAAACATCGCCATCTCTTGGAGACACTGTTTCCAATCACCTGTATCTGCATGACAGAGTTGTAGTGCCATATTCTCAGCATAGCAACCAGTCTGTAAAATCCTTTGATCCCAAGCGTCAGGATCCTGCTGGACCTCAGCGGACTCTTCTAGGGCTTCTTGCAAGTATTTAGAGTCAGTCATGATAGGATATAGCGGTAATTATCCTTTGGTGAAGAGGTAACCAGGCAAAGGAAAGCTTAATATATTTTTGTCCAAATTTTAAGTGCAAAGACCAAACGTTAAATACATAAGCGACAGGCAAAACAACCATGTCAGGTGTCGTCAAGACGAACAACAAGTTTTTGAATCAGCAAGGAAAATTTGAAAAAACACGATAAGATACATTGAATTTATTTCTCCAAATATTTAGAAGCACATTGCATTTGATGTCAAGTTCGCCTGTCTTACGTCCGATTCAAACTTAGACGTATTGTGCTTTATTGAAAAGTTTACGAAGTGCAAATTCCTTTCTCATCTCAAAAACTGTCATCTTCCGCAAAATTTGTTTAAATATCTATGCACTTATACTATGGAAACCTTTTTCCAAACGAACGATTTTCTCAGTTTCGAAATTTATTATACTGGCGTCCCTGAAAAGAATCGTTATTTGCCTTCTAGGTTCACAGCTGAAAAATTAAAATTAAACACTGCCTTGTCCGGCATACTGCCTTAATTTTTATTCATTTTCAGAAGTCCATTGGCTTCTGAAAATGCCTTTCAATGGGAAAGTAATAATTCAAAAAACTTGAATCTTGTTGAAAAAGTTGTTCCAAGCTATGAACGATTTCCTTCAATTTTATCCTGTTAAAAAGGGCAGTAAATTTAATAAATTCCAAATCTATTGCTGAGGAAAGCGCGGAAAGGTCTGCCACCTCGTTCTAATAATTCGTTACATAGCGCATTAGAGATCCGCCCCACAACGGATAACAAGAGTGCTTTCAAGAGAAAAATATAAACAAGGTTTAAAATATTTGACAATTTTAAATTGCTTAACAGACGCGTAAAAACCTTCTTAAAGGGCTAACAAACAGCCCCCACATCGAGGATTATCATTAAATTCAGATATCGTTCGAAGAGATATTCCAAATGGTTACCCGCTCTCTTAGTGTACACGTCGGCGAACAACATCGTAGAGGTCGATTCTTCAAGTAAACCGGAAGACATTGAGCACAACATTAGGGATCTCAAGGTTGGTCCAACAAGTGCTAAGGATTCAAGAAAAGAGGTTAGGGAGGCTTCATGGTTAAGCTTGCTGATTATTCTCGCACCGCCACCTTTGCGTGGTCGCACGACAAGATCCCTTCGCTCGTTACAGGAACCGCGTCAGGGACTGTTGATGCTGATTTTTCCAGTGAATCCATTTTGGAATTGTGGTCATTATTATCTCCAGATACTTCTAAGCCTCAGGCTTCATTGAGTGTAGAAGCCAAGTTTAACGATTTGGATTGGTCTTATGACAACAAGACAATTGCCGGAGCTCTGGATAATGGAACAGTCGAATTGTTTTCCTCTAAAGAGGAGTCTTTGAAGTCTGAAGCCAAGTTTCAGCACCATAAAGCCTCCGCTAAAGTGGTTAGGTTCAATCCCAAACAATTCAATGTTTTGGCGTCCGGAGGTGCCAAGGGTGAAATCTTCATTTGGGATATAAACAAATGCTTAGAGACTCCTGCAGACTATTCGCCACTGACGCCTGGTAACTCCACAGTTCCTGTTGAAGAGGTGTCCTCTTTGGCATGGAATAATTCTTTGGCTCATGTGTTTGCCTCTGCAGGGTCGACCACCTATGCATCCATTTGGGATCTGAAGGCTAAAAAAGAAGTTATTCATCTAAGCTATACTTCTCCCAACACAGGCCTCAAGTCACAGCTTTCTGTAGTTGAATGGCACCCCAAGAACTCCACCAGGGTGGCAACTGCTGTCGGCAGTGATAGCGAACCATCCATTCTCGTGTGGGATCTGAGAAATGCTAACACACCGTTACAGGTGCTATCACAGGGTCATTCCAAGGGTGTTCTGTCGCTAGATTGGTGCCAACAGGACGAGACTCTGCTACTGTCGAGTGGCAGAGACAATACCGTCGTTCTGTGGAATCCAGAGACGGCCCTAGAATTGACACAATTCCCTGCTAGGAGCAATTGGGTTTTCAAGACGAAGTTTGCCCCTCAAGCACCGGATATCTTTGCATCTGCCTCGTTCGATAACAAGGTCCAAATGCAGACGTTACAAAACTTGGTCAACACACTGGATCAAGAACAAACGGCCTCGAAGCAACGAGAGTCGGAGTTGGACTTCTGGAATCATGTCTCTAAAGAGGACCCCAATGAAAAGCCCACTTTGCTGCACTTACAAGCACCTTTGTGGTACGGTGATAGATCGCCAGCAGCCCAGTGGGCGTTTGGTGGTAAATTGGTTCACATTACTGCCGATGGGAAGGGCGTCTCCATCAGTAAGCCTTCTTTACCTGGGTTGGAACAAAACACTACTTTAGGTGAAGCCATAAAATCCAATGATTATAAGCCCTTGATCAACCAGAGGTTGGCTAAAGCGGTTGACGGCACTAACGAGGAGGATTGGAGCCTGCTCGAAAAGCTCTCTATGGACGGCAAGTCCGAGTTTTTAAAGGAGACCCTAGCTTTTGATGAAGAAGAAGAGAACAAGGAAAAGACTGGTGAGACTCTCGATGATGGCGCAAATTTCTTCGCCAACATTGAAGCTGCCTTTGAACCCCAGGGTGAATTCAAATTGAGCACCGAGGTAGATCAACAGATTTGCAGAAAGTTGGTAGTTGGCGATATCAAATCAGCTGCCGCTTCTTCTTTGGACAAGGACTTTTTGCTGGAAGCTTTAGTTATCGCCTTGGATTCTGAGGACAAAGTATTGAAAGATTTGGTAAAGGGTGCATACTTTGCAAGGCATGGGAAACAATCAGCACTATCGAGATTCCTCTTTTCTATTTCTAACAAGTCCTCGGAAGATTTGGTGGAGAATTTGGAAGTATCTCAATGGAAATACGCCGCCAGAACAGTCTTCAGGTTCTACGCAAACGATGCTGAAAAGAGGAGCCAAAAATTATGTGTTTTGGGGGATAGACTACTGGAATCTGGTAATAGACAGGATTCTCTGGTCCTTTACTTAGCCGCCAACTCTTTAGACAAAGTGGCCAATGTGTGGTTAAAGGAATTCCATTCAATTGAGAATAAGATGCAAGAAAATAAGACTTCGTTGTACGAAGCTCACTCTGAATGTTTGACAGAGTTTGTCGATAGGTTTACCGTCTTTTCGACTTTTGTCGGTCATGAGACCACCATCACCAACGAGGAGTTGATTTCTAAATTCTTGGAGTATGTGAACTTGGCATGTGCAAGTGGTAGCTTTGACTTAGCTCACTCCATCTTAGAGACTCTACCAGGCAATAACGAGGAGGTAAAAATGGAACGGGAACGTGTCCTTTTCGCCTCTGGCAGACCGAGCAAGAACGCTTCGGCTAGAAAGCATGCCTATGGTGTACCACATACTGTAAACAGTGTTACTGCTGCTCCACAGCAGAACTTTGCATACGGTGCGGCACCTGTAGCACCTACAGGTAATGCATTTGCTCCTGGGAACTCAACACCATACGCTCCAGCATCCGCTCAAGCACCAGTGCCAACAAATGTCACGAAGTCTAATCCATATGCTCCACCAGCTGCAATTCCAGCAGCTGGCAGCAGATACGCCCCAGTTACTCCATCTCCAGGACATACTTCTTTCAACTTGCCACCAAATCCTTATGCTGCCATGGCTGCCACCTCTTCTCCCTACGCACCTGCGAATGTGAAGCCCATGGCAAACTTCGTTTCTCCTCCCCCATCTACTTACGATAGTGTTGCGAATGCTACCGCCAATCTTCCGCCACCGAGCATGAAGTCGGGCCAGGCTCCACATTTGAACAAAAAGGCTAATGATGGTTGGAATGATTTGCCATTAAATGTCAAGGAAAAACCTCAACGTGCCAAAGCTCCCTCCGTTGCACCCCTCAATATCGGTATTCCAACAGCCAATCCTCTTGTTAGCATTCCCGCTACATCTGGTATGCCCCCGCCGCGTTCTGGAAAGCCCTCTTCGAGAGCTCAATCCATGTCATCCCCACTACCACCTCCACCACCAAAGAGCAGTCGAATGCCCTCCATTTCCTCTAATGGTAACATTTCCCCAAAAGCCAGTTCTTTGAACCCTCCTGTGAATCCATATGCTCCCCATGCTCAACCTCCAAGCATTCCAAATACTCCAAGGATGAGTGCGTATGCCGCTCCGGTTCCTCAACCACCAATGGCTCCCTTCAATGGTAATTCGCAAATTGGTACTATTCCATCGCCAGTGCTACGCCAAACCAACCCATACGCCCCACCTCCACAGCAAGTGACGCCAGCAGGTACCGTTCTGCCCCCCAGGACTGGCACTAGTGGAGGCTCCACACCAGCGGCTGTTCCTCCTCCACCAACCAATTTGAAGAAGAGAAATCATGCAACTACCAGTGTGGAAACTGCCAGCCACATCTTGGAGACCGTGCAGAGGAAACCAGATGTTATGTCCAGCATTCCACTGACCAATGGTCAAACAGCTCCTGCGGCTCCGCATGTGTCTAATGGCACGGCTCCGTCCACATCGGTAGCGCCTTCCAGCTCGACCGTTCCAACAGCTGCTGGGACATCGCTGACCGAATCTGTTGCTCCAATTATTCCAGCTGATCAGCAAGAAATTGTTGATTACTTAAAGGAAGAACTGGCCCGCGTTACACCATTGACCCCCAAAGAGTACCATAAACAACTAAAAGACTGTGACAAGAGACTAAACATTCTGTTCCAACATCTAGCAAAGCAGGACCTATTGACACAACCAACCATTGATAAACTGCGCAATACAGTTGAATTGCTAAAGGCAAAGAACTACAATGGAGCTATGCAAACTTTTGTGGACATCTCCACCAATAACGCAACAGAAGCTGGAAATTGGCTGACGGGTGTCAAGAGGCTAATAGGTATAGCAGAAGCCACTGGCAATTAAAAAGATAAAGAGCCGGATTCTATATAACTTTCGACCGTACTGTACATTGGTAAATCTACTATGTAAAAAAGAAAAAAAGAAGAGAAAACTCAACCCATTCTTAGTAACAGGCTGATCCCAATAACAGCATCGCTTTAAAACAGTCTGTTCTATTACCCCAAGTATAATTTTTTAGACTTTGAAGCCTTCTAGTAAATTTTGACTTCTTTTCACCTGACGTATTTCTATTCTTTCCCCGGAATTTTTTCGCATGGGGCCCCAGTTGAAATTCAAAAGCCTTCCCAGCATGATGACTTGAACAAGTCATTGAACAAGTCGAAATTCACGTAAGGCAGGTCTCAAATACGAACAGGGATCTATTTCTGACATAATAACTGGGTTACTAGACAATATTGTACATTCTCACTTAACTTCACTCATAAGTGGAGTGTTTCTGCATAATCAAAACGACTTTTGATATGTGCCCAACGTCATCACTACAGCAACACGTATAAATGAATGGCGAGGATAACAATCAGGCGGAGAAGCTAGATTCCGAGAAAAGAAGCTTCTTGAAGAATGCCATCTCTAAGGTTTCCAAAGTTTTGTCAGCACGACGAAAGGATGAAATTGGCCACGCTAAACCTAACATGTCGTCAGGAATGAATGATTCTCAAGCGTCTTATCTCGCAGAAGATATGTATGCCTTAGACGGAACGGAATATGAGGGGGCTTCCATGTTTTCCATGAGTCCAGCGCAGCCCCAATCCAAGATCATGAGCGTATTGGTTGGCGTATTCGTTGCTGTGGGGGGTTTTTTATTTGGATACGATACTGGATTGATCAACAGTCTCTTGGACATGAACTACGTGGACAAACATCTAAGTCCTAATCACAAATCCTTCACCAACGAACAGACATCCATCATTGTTTCGTTTTTGTCACTAGGCACATTTATTGGTGCGCTAGCCGCTCCATTGATCTCGGATTCGTACGGGAGGAAGACGACCATCATTGTATGCATCGTGGGGGTTTTTTTCGTTGGAAATTCGTTACAATTGGCTGCCACTAATATGCAATTACTTGTAGCCGGACGAGTTGTCTCAGGGCTAGGTATTGGTTTAATTTCTGCTGTGATTCCATTATATCAGGGTGAGGCGGCCCAAAAATTTTTGAGAGGTGCTATTATCTCTACTTACCAATGGGCGATCACATGGGGATTATTAGTTTCTAGTGCAGTTTCTCAAGGAACTCATCAAAAGAATTCCGCAGCCTCCTACAGAATCCCCATTGGATTGCAATATGTATGGGCTTCGATTTTGGCAACAGGTATGCTGTTCTTACCGGAAAGCCCACGATACTACGTTCTGAAAGACAAACTAGACAAGGCGGCCAAGTCATTATCATTTCTCAGAGGAGTGCCAGAGACTGATGCAGGGCTATTGGAAGAGTTGGTAGAAATTAAAGCGACTTATGATTACGAAAATTCATTTGGTACTTCGACTCTTTTAGACTGTTTCAAATCTAGTAAGGCGCGACCCAAGCAGACATTGAGGATGCTTTCAGGTATTGCCATCCAGGCGTGTCAACAGTTTTCTGGCATAAATTTTATTTTCTATTATGGGGTCAATTTTTTCAACAAGACAGGTGTTCATCAGTCTTATCTCGTTTCATTCATCACTTACGCCGTGAACGTAGGATTCAACATCCCCGGACTGTTTTTAGTGGAATTTGTCGGTAGGAGGAAAGTTCTGATCTACGGCGGGTTGCTCATGACGGCGTCCAATTTCGTCATCGCCATCGTCGGCACTTCGACAGATTCTGTGGTCGGTAATAAAGTCATGATCGCATTCATATGTGTGTTCATTGCGTCTTTTTCAGCCACATGGGGCGGTGTCGTTTGGATCATATCTGCGGAGTTGTATCCTCTAGGAATTCGCTCCAAGTGTACTGCTATCTGTGCAGCATCAAACTGGTTGATAAATTTCATTTGTGCCCTAATCACACCTTATCTTGTGGACTTGGACGATCACACATCATCCATAGGCCCTAAGATTTTTTTTATCTGGGGTTCCCTAAACGCTGTGGGCGTCGTAGTTGCACATTTCGCCATCTTCGAAACAAGAGGTCTAACTTTGGAAGAAATCGACGAGTTGTACAGTAAAAGTCCTAATGGCGTTGAATCTACTAAATGGAATAAACGGATTAGAGAGCAGTCGTCGAATCATTTCCTGGAACCCAAGGACATAATCGAGATCCAACCACAGAATGAAAACATCCAGCCGATTCCCTTTGAGCACCCTTCCAATATCCAGACTAAAGAAGCGATGCAATATGTCGCCCATTCCTCGGAGACGGAGTACGACGATCTGCCGCAAAATTACGTCGATTTGGGTAACGGTTTAGGGCTTAATACTTATAAAAGGGGACCACCCTCAATACCCAGTGATTCGAGTGACGGAGAAGATGCAGAAGGCGGGCCTTCACAGAGAAGCATGGAAAACAAAAACAAGTCAAGCATCAATGAGTACATGGCTCACCTAATGGAGAGTCGCACAGACTCGACTCAGCAGGCTACTCAATAACACATATGCACATTCATATGCATATACATATTTATGTGTTTGTATGCATATATACAGTACTTTTCGATAAATCTACTTCTTTTGCTTATTATCGTCACTGTGGACGGCAATACATATATGTTTGTGAGGCTTGGCGGGTACGGCCCTTTTGCCGTTACTCGTCACTTTGAGAAAGAATAGTTTGAAAGCTTAAATAAACTGAATACTATAGCCATGACAGACCCCAGCGAGCTACCTAAAACACCGGAGTTCTCTGCAGGCTCTAACAAGATTTCCGAGAATGTGCGTCTGCTTGCAAGTGAAGACGTGGACATATCGACTAGCAGAGTGCCGCCTCCGGAAGCTGGTGTGATGAGGGCCACATCCAAGGTACAAGCGTTCAAAGCCGTAACCTATTCTGCTATAACTGGTGATGCCAAGCGAACGCCCAAGCCCGGAAATTCGTTTTGGAACCAGGAGATGGGCAAGATGCAATATTCAATATGCAAAGTTTTGCTAATATCCATGTATCTTGTGTTTGGAATGTTCCGTTACGTGCAGTACAAGTATAACAAGATGAGGCTCAGGATATATAATGTCATCTACAATCCTTCCTACACGCCTCAATTGATCAGACAGGACGTCGCCAAGTTGACCAAAATCCCCCGGAGATTGGCGGCCATCCTGGAGATGAAGTCTGTCGGATCGGTGGGGGGTGGTGTGAAGGGACTTATGAACGATGGCAGCGACGTTGCATGCTGGACCGTGTCTGCTGGAATTAAACACTTGATTCTTTACGACTACGATGGGATATTAAAGAAAAACGTTCATGAGTTCAAAGACGAGATTAGCGCAAAGCTGAGCAAATACTATGGTCCCTCCAATGTGCCCAAGTTTGCCCTGAGGATCCCCCATCAGAACAAAGTGTACTTCAGCGACGGACGCAAAGTATCTTTAGAGATATCCTTGCTAAGTAACAATGACGGCAGACAAACAATTGTGGACTTGACCAAGACGATGGCTGATTTGGTCAAAATGCAAGAACTGCAAAAGTCAGATATCACAATGAGACTTGTGGACAAAGAGTTGATCCAGCTTGCGGGGCCCGAGCCGGACCTCCTGCTCTATTTTGGGCCATCTCTGGATCTGCAAGGATTCCCACCATGGCATCTACGACTCACGGAGCTCCACTGGGAGCAGGACAACGACGAAGTGACCTACTCAATATTTATCAGGGGCTTACACAAGTACTCCAATTGCAAGGTTAACGTTGGCAAGTAATCGTTACCAACGCATTCGCAAAAACCGTCCGGAAGGCATCCGTACGAAGCGCTATTACTGGCAATTCGCTGCCGCTGATACCACCAGCTCTCTGTTAACTGTGTAACCTCTATAATGCACTCTGTTCCTTCCTAACGCACATATAATACGCGTTCTGACGCGTATTATCGTCACTCTAAACGGTGTAATTTTTTTTTTTCGTGCCGATCGATCTTTGGTCGGTAGTTTTTACGTTTTACTTTTACTTTTACCACCAACTTCTGTCAACAGGCGATTAATATAAAGAGAAACAGCAGGGTCTTTAGCGATTTTCTGGTCTGCTTGTTTGTTTTCTATACTCTGAATTGTCGATAGGCGCGCGGAAAGGTATGTATCCAAAGAAAGGTGGCTTGGAGTTAATGAGTGGAAGTGAGTTATGGCTAGTGGGTTCGCCGAGTGAGGGGAACGCAATAGGTGCGGCTTAGGGATTGAGAAATTGGTTTAGGGCATTTGGGAGGCGTTCGACTGGTCTTCGTTCGTTTTGTCTTTGGCTTATTTCCTACTCCTTTTTTGTCTGGTTCATGAAAAGTTGTTTATTTGGTCTTGGTGTTGACACGTTGTCATGTTGGTGAAAAAAAAAGAAGGCGTTAGGAAGAGTTTTTCATCAATTTAGTGGGATCCTGGATGTGCTACAAGGGCAATTGCTTGCCCTTGTTGGTCGTCCTGTCCAACTTTTGAACAAGGAAATGGACCCACTTATAATTGTGGTCATCGAGTACGGAAACACCCAATAGGAGCTTGAATGGACACGCACCAATTCAACCCCACTGAGACCTTTAGAAGCTCATTTCACTGCTCTTGTGACTTGCCATGTGTGCATTGAGTCCTGTCAAATACTAACTTTTTTCCAGATGGGTATTTTTGCATCCAAGTTGTTCAGCAACCTCTTTGGTAACAAAGAGATGCGTATATTGATGGTGGGTCTCGACGGTGCCGGTAAGACCACTGTTCTTTACAAATTGAAACTGGGTGAAGTTATCACCACGATCCCCACCATCGGATTTAACGTCGAGACTGTCCAGTACAAGAACATCTCTTTCACCGTCTGGGATGTAGGTGGACAAGACAGAATCAGATCGTTGTGGAGACACTACTACAGAAACACAGAGGGTGTCATCTTCGTCGTCGACTCCAATGACAGATCGCGTATCACTGAAGCCCGTGAAGTCATGCAAAGAATGTTAAACGAGGACGAGTTAAGAAACGCTGTCTGGCTGGTCTTCGCCAACAAACAGGATTTGCCCGAAGCCATGTCCGCAGCAGAGATTACCGAAAAACTGGGTCTACACTCCATCAGGAACAGACCTTGGTTCATCCAGGCTACTTGCGCTACTTCCGGTGAAGGTCTTTACGAAGGTTTGGAGTGGCTAAGCAACAACTTGAAGAACCAGTCTTGATCTATTGAGAAGAAAAATGCTTGTTTACTTACATTTTTACTATCATTTTTTCCATCTTTTTTTTTTCACAAGGATTTAATTGCCCGCTCCATTTTGTGAATTAGGCCTAAGTAGTTGTAACGAATCTTCGATATACAATATACTATAACAACACTATACTATATTTTATATTGTTTCGTATTTTTCTTCTATTATTACCAATTATATAGGCTGAGATCTCTATCGGCGCTAAGATATATCTTTGAGTGACTGCTCGATATAACTCCATACACCACGCATATATCACATTGTAAAATTTCAAGAAAAAAATTCAGAACTTTTTTTTTCGTTTTGAAAAATTCGAAATGGACTCCCTCATGCGGCGCACTGACTCAACTTTTGCCTTCTGACAAAATATCCCATCTTTAATGTGGGAAATTTCAAGAAAGAGGTACACAATTTACTAAGTAACCAAATCATCAAGATGGTATGTGGGGGGTGAAATACAGTTCCGTGAACTTATAATTATGACCAGTTCCCAGTACTAACTTTGGAATTTTTTCTTTTTAGGCCGGCGTGAAACCTTACGAATTGAGAACCAAATCCAAGGAACAGCTGCAGTCCCAGTTGGTCAGTTTGAAGAAGGAGTTGGCTGAGTTGAAGGTCCAGAAGCTTTCCAAGCCTTCTTTGCCTAAGATCAAGACCGTCAGGAGGGACATCGCCCGTGTGTTGACCACCATCAACGAGCAGCAGAGAGCTGCCGTCAGAGAGCTATACAAGGGTAAGAAATACCAGCCAAAGGACTTGAGACAAAAGAAGACCAGATCTTTGAGAAGAGCTTTGACCAAGTTCGAGGCCTCCAGAGTCACTGTCAAGCAGAGAAAGAGAGAGATCAACTTCCCTCAAAGGAAGTACGCTATCAAGGCTTAAACTTGTCAAAAAAAACAGATCTTTTTCTACATATAGGAGTGTATAATCTAATCATACGTTATTTCCCCTTCTTCTGGCGCTTGAACTCTTCGATCTGATGTCTCAACTGATCGTTGGGAATCACTTGTTCGAGCTTGAGTGGCATTCTGTTGAAAGGGTCCGTAGAATCGCTCAAAAGGTGGGCCTTGATAGTAGATCTGTCAATGCTCATACGGGAGGCCGGAAGAATCACCGGATCGCTCATGATGGTAAACATAAGGGGATCCAAAAATTCATCTGGTACTTCACCGTAACCAACGTCCTCTGCTTCGTCTGCGGCCTTCTGTTCTTGCGCCCTTTGAGAAAATTGCAAAAGCTTATGACAGAATTCGTCAGAGACCAGCCCAATTTTCATCGCCAAGATGTGAACCGCCCTTTCAAAAACTTCCTTGCGGAACGACCTACCGTCATTAGCAACTGCTGATACAAAACCTGGCTCATCAGCCAGATTGATGTAAACGGTGGTCAACGCCTTGAGCAATTGCTTAGGGTTGAAAGAATATTTCTGCGGGTCTTTTACTTTTAATTCTCCACATTTTGGGCCCACTAGTGATTCTAGATTGTGATCCAACATGCTTGCCAAACGGCCCACGATTTCTGGTGACACAAAGGCATTGGGGATATCCTTGCTGTAAAGCTCGAATAGTGTAATAGATTTTTCTGCCAATCCACATGAAGATTTTGCTTGCCTCTCTGCAGATGCTAATTTAGAGCGTAGTTCCTTCTCATCCTCCTCCCTTGTGGGAGGCAATCCCTTGGATCTATTTTCTAATTCGATGTTGATGTTATGCACTTCTGTCAAATTACCCAAACCTTCATCCAGCAGGAATGTTAAATCGTTTAACATCCTTGCCACGAACCTTACGAAGAAATCCGCATTATGATTAGCCTGCCAGATCAGTTGCACTTTGTATTCGGGTATTCTATAGTACAATTGCTCCAAAATAATTGAAATGCTATATCTGCTGTTGAACTTGTCGTAAAACTGCGAAGAAGACCCGGTCTTTTCCACGATGACATAAAAATCGAGAAACGCATACAGCAAATTGTCAGAGACAAACTTGTCATTTGCAAATACATCCATCATGAATCCAGGGGAATCATCCGTTAAGGGCATGGCGCCTACACTGAGAAGTTGAACCAATTTCCCCTTTAAATGTGGATTTGAAACCAATTCAGGACAGCGTAATATGGCCGTTGCTAACTCCACGAATGACGAAAGGCGCGAGTTGCGGAAAATGGGCGATGTATTGTATTGCGAAATGTATAACGAGTAGTTGATGGGTCCCTCAATGACAAACTCTGGGTAATACTTGAAGGGAATAGGTGCATGGGCCCTTAGGTAATCTGCATTATCAACATTCTCTACACCGACCTGATCTGGAATCAACGGTAGTGAGAAATGTTTCGCGGGGAAAATGTGTTCTGGATCAATCGCCTTCATTAGGAATACTGAAGCTCCGCATATGAAATCAAATACTTCCAATTGTAAATATCTATGGGAAAAAAACCCTTGCAAGGAATCCTTGATACTCTGTGTCAGTTTCAGTGATCTTTCCATCTGTTTCAAATGCACCGTTGCAAAAGTGGCAAACATGTCTTGTGAAATATTCTTAATACGATCAATCTCTTGCTTCAACCTCTTGATTTGCGGCGTAATTTTTTCGTCATACAACAGAGTACCGCCAATACCATAGTGCAAATACGTCATGGTTAAAAAGAAACAATCGGATATGAAGTTCGGTTTGCAATCCTCATCTTTCCTGTTCTTGTCGTGAAACGCATCCGCTTCTTTAATATCCGAATTTACACGAGTTTCGCCAGATAAATCGATAAGAAGGTTCGGGTGGTTAAAATAGTTCACATCAATCTTATCAATCTTCTTGTATGATACGTCGAGGAAAGGTTCTGAAAACTTGATTAAGATCAAGGAAATGTTGGTCATGAAGCCGTTGGAGGCCAATTTGCTCTGGTTAGCCTGCTCACCTCTACGTAGCTTATTCTTTTCGACAATTATAGCAAAGTAACTCATCAAATCTGTGCGCGACGCAGCAGAACCTCTCACAATTTTGTCCATAATAAAGAACAATCTCTCAATCACAACTTTGTGTTCTGCCTGTAGGGATTCATGGACGATGTTTTTCTGCTGCTGTGTACGCTCCAAATTCTCTCCGTAGTTCCTTAGGGCGACATTGGGATTTAAAGGTGACAAAGTCAGGATTGGGCCCAATAGTGTCGTCTTTTCAAACATGTTTGGGTTGCAATCAAAATCTGCGAAAAACCCTGTCACCTGCGTAATTATGGAAGCCACTGGTTTGAAGTTCACAAATAGCTCAAACATCGTCAGCACGGAATGATAAAGCGCCGAGTCGTTTAAATCAAAATATTGCAACTCTTGTGTGAGGTATCGCAACAGCGTGGGAAAGAACCCTTCCAGCAGTTCAGATAGCGTACCTTCCACCACTGCCCTCTGGATTAGCTGCGATAGGAAATCAATGTAACGGTCCACGTTACTCGTGATCTGCTTGACATAAGTCATAAAATCACCATTCGGGCTAAACCCGTCCACTTGCATTGCAACAAGACCATATCCGATGACAAGCCTGTCCATCTCTTGAAACATGACGGTCAAAGAGGGGCTGCCCTTCTTGTTCAACCTCTTCTGCTGCTGACATCTCTGGAAACAGCTGTTCAAATATTCAAATGGTTCTTTCAAAGTCTCGTTCTCAATCAATTGATGCAGCAAAACCGCGTCGACATCGCTGACCTGTAGCGGATCCAAGCCGACACCCTCTGGTTGTATCAAGCTGTAACCACGCCCATCCTGTGCGTTACAAGTGACCTGCAAAATGTCTTCGATGGTTGACATCTTCGTAAAGAGTAGTTACGCTTCAAAGACACCGTTTGATCAGCTAGGAATTATAGCGGACTAAATCAGCACCCTTAAACACTCTGAAACGTTCCAATCTTCTTTAAATAACTGGCAAAGCCTGTTATTGCCACTACAAATGTTAGTCTTAACTGTGGGTAAATTGCCTCCCGAAAGCTCGTCCGTATTTTCATTAACACAGCCGTATTTGATGATAACAATAGACTCTTATAAAGAGCCCAAAGGATGAAATACCTCATCAATTATAGCCCAATTGGCAGACAATTGGAAATTTTGGACGCCGCTTTAAGCACGGTTAAAGTTACTGGAGGCTTTTGTACGAGCTATCGAGGGTCTGAATTGGCTCTTGTAAGTGTAGCTAGCAATTGGGTTGGAAGTTGGAGCTTTTTTTTAAGAGAGGAAGGCTGGGGAAAGCTGTTAATAATAGATCCAGGAGAGGATGAACTTGATGGATGAAAATTATAGGGAATTCGAAGGACTGGGGCTTACACCTGCGATACTTACGGCGCTTTTCCAGAAGCCACACGACCGCCAATTCGTAGTGGAATTGGAAAATTCTGTAACTTCATTCGTGGATTCCAATGCCGAATCCTATGAGTTAAGGCCGATGAACTCATACTACAGGTTGCTCTCGCACCAAGTAGCAGAATATCACAATCTAAAGCATGCTCTGGCCAGGACCCATGATAACTGCGTTATTATATTCAAGGGTGATGGGTTCCGCAAGAAGGAAGATGGACCTCTATTGCAAGAGTTGCAACCATTGTGCATGATGCCCTGTCCCCCAGTGATCGAAAGTGGGATCAAGATGGGTAAAAGGTATAGAATTTTGAAAAGGCGAGATGATGACGAGGCAAGTCCGTCCATACACAACTCGGGCGAGGAAGAAGAAGAGGACGAAGTCAGCGATGTTAATGATTCGGAGGCTACTTTGGAGCAGCAGAGGTTTGAGCGGGAGCAGCAGTATGAACAGAGGAAGCAGGAAATTTTTCACACGCCCAAGAAAAACGACAATAGTGAGGAGGAAGAGGATGAAAACAGTGCCCTGGACAATAATTCACCACAGCCGTATCAGTTTGAGACCTCACGATATCGGTTCAACCAGAGTGATTCCAGGCAACAATCTCACGGAAATGGGAATGTTAGGCGCAACAGGAAGCACCATTCGGTTTACCAGGACTTTAAACGGTCCTCGAGTCCTGGCTCATTTACGCTGCCCTATGTCATGTATCCAACACCACCAGCGGCTGCCACTAACGGGGGCCAACCGCCACCTCAATACCCTTACATGTACCCGGCCCCATTCCCCGTCGATGGTGCGAATGGATATATGGCGCCATACATGTATCAGCCCATGCCAGGAACCATATCACCGGGATTTGGGCCTATGGGGTACCCATTTCCCTACCAGTACGGGCAACCGCCGTCTATGTATTGCCAATACGAAGCACCATACAGGAATCATGGCCCACGCCACCAAAAGAACAGCAGAAACAGTTCTAGTTCAATCAATACGAGGGGTAGCCTTTCGAAGCGATCCACTGAGAGGCTCGACGCTAAAGACGAAGCACCGTCTTCGGCCTCGACAATGGTATCGGCGGCCACTGAAGTCGACAATCTCGCGGAGGATATGCAAAAGCTGCTCACATAAAAACGATAAGCCGTGTATATGGAAGAGCAATTGATTTCATATTTATAAAAAGGACTAGTAATAATAATGTGATAAAAAAAAAAATAAAAAAGTCAAAAATTCGAGCCTCAGCGGGCATGTGCCTAGCAATGTTATCTCTTTACCTCTTGGTAATCTCCACACCCCAGTCGAGAGTCAAATGCGTCGTATTGTCATCGTCGATGAATTTCGAGACGGCGCCGTAGTTTCCTCTAGCCAAAAACCCACTGGGTGCCTCGCTTTCAGGCAATTCCACCTCGTAGTAGGGCTTGCTCTTGGTATTAGGAGCGTAGGACCCCAAATGGTCGTCGATCTTGTCCACGGCAATGCCCGCCTTCTTGATATACTGCACGTACCTTATCCCGGTAATGATTTCGTGCTGCACTTTGAATTGGATGCGCAGTTTGTAATTGGACTTCTCCTTAATCTTATAACGTTTCGAGGCCAGCTCTTTGATGGTCTTTTCGTTGGTCAGATCAAACACGATTGGTTCTGCTTCAGTGTCCACCAACAACATCATCTTTTGTATGACGACCTTCCTTTTATCGTCAGGATGTTCCAGGGGCAAGACATCAGCGCTGAGTCCCAACGATTCCTTCCACTTGGCCAGCGACTCGTCTTCCGCGTCCAACTTCTTGTACTCATCCAAAGTCTTCTTGGCAGAAACCCTATAGCGGTCCTGAATAGGTTCGTCCCCAACACCATGAAATTCAGCTTCGTCAGTCATCGTGAGAGCGTAGCAATTGAACCTGTAGCAGCCTTACCGTACCCGGATCTCTTCTTTGAGAAGTTGGTGGGGAAGTTGAGGTCAAAGATTAAAGTCGTTGAAGCATCGAAAAATTCCGGTGAAATGCGAGCACGTTACAAAACGGTATATAAGCAGAACAGGGGCGTGAATGCAGGTCGCGGATATCCACAAACCATTCACAAACCGTGAGACCCCATGATGCGGTACCAAGATTTTATACGTTCGCCCGTGGAACGGCAGCAAGAGGTAATGGATGAGCTGTTTGAACCCAGCGAAGGACTCAAAGTGCTGACATTGAAAAATAGTAGGTTTATGGCAGAGGCAGGTCCCTTGAAGAGCTTCATCGAATTCATCGAGCTGGTTAGATCTAATTTGTTACAAGTGTCCGTGAAAGCGGAGCAGGATGGGAGTCAATTGGATCTTTTGGTAGATGCCGTTGGGGCCCACCCGAGATTGGGGCAGCCCCAGTTGAAGCTCTCGAAGCACTCCCAGGCTGAACAGCGGAATCTGCAACAACACGGGCAAGATCCACCGCACATTGCAGAACGTCTGACGAAGTTGAATGCAGAATACGAAAGACTTTACCCCGGATTAAAATTTGTGGTGTTTGTCAACGGTAGGAAGAGGCCGGAGATCATCGAGTTGATGCAAAGCAGGATCAGTTCTGGACGGCCCTGGTTCGAAGAGTGTCGCCAGGGAATACGCGAGCTCTGTAACATCGCCCAGGATCGTAACCGTCACAGTGTGCTGTAATGGTAGTAGTTCTTGTCAAGATTTTTTTTTATACTCGTGGAGGGGTGGCCCCCCCCAAAGGTACGTTACACATTACATGGTATATATTGGTGTTGATGTCGACGTTGGCGTTGGATGGCGGTGTTCTCCGTCACAAGAAGTAATCCGGAGTCTTTCTACTAACAGTGGGCTCGCCCGGTCTCACCGATGGCTCGTACTGCAAAAACTGTCTGTTGTGGTTCTCATCCACCTCCATGATGGCAGCCTGGTTGCCGCATCTATAGCAGTAGTTGGGTGCCGAGAAGATGGTCACCACATTCTGCTGGTGCGACCAGGCGTATCCCTCCATCACCAGCTGATGCGCTCTGGCGATCAGCGACAGATCGTTTGTATGGTTAAACTGCTCGCTGATGTCTTGACCAAAAGTGAAACCTGCACCTCTGGGACTGATGCCCCAGCCGCCCCTGTCGTCTGGATCGGACCAGAGCAGATCACACATGGGACCCTCGTGGGGCACTTCTTGTATCCTGTTCAGCTCTCTGACTTGGTCTATGGTCTCCACCATGGGGGAAAGCCCGCCGTGCAGGCAGAAGATCTTGTTATCTACCAGCGCCGTGATGGGGAAATAGTCAAACAGATCCGTGAACATCTTCCAAACGGTCGCACTCCCGTACTTCCGAAGACACTCGTCGTAGAATCCGTAGACCTGTGTAATCTGCCTCGACTCGTGGTTGCCCCTGAGGATGGTGATCCGGTGAGGATACCTCACTTTCATCGCCACCAACAGAGAAACCGTCTCCACGGAGTAGTAACCCCTATCGACGTAGTCACCCATGAACAGGTAGTTGGTATCCGGGCAGGGCCCCCCGATCTTGAACAACTCTATCAAATCGTGGAACTGGCCATGCACGTCACCGCATATCGTCACGGGGACGTTTATGGGCTGCACGTTTTCTTCGAATTGTAACACGTCTACGGCCATCTTGCACAGGCGGGCCACGTCTTCCTCGCTAAGCACTTGGCATTTGCTCAAATACTCAATCCACTGGTCCAGCTGACCGATGTTGGAGCTATTCAACTCTAGTGGCTTCGCAGACTTGTGATCCGCTATGCCAGAGGAACCAGGTTTAAAGTCCGTGTCGTGCAGATCCTCCACTTCCTCCGGCTCATGCGTCACCACGCTACCATTGTTACTCCTGTCCTCGTCTAACGTGGGACCCAGTTGCTGGTCTTCAATTGCATCATGCATGGGCACATCCAAATCCATATCCATGCCTGGGTTAGAGTACACTGGGTTCTTCCTGGTTGTGTTTTTTTTTTTTCCCCTCTCTTGCCTCCTTGACAAAAAACTGAGCTAAACTGTCACACCACCCTCTCGTAATGCTAAGGTAACCGAACCTCTACTGGGGGGAGGGATAATTCAAACGGCGTTTATCTGTTCGAAACTCGTCGTTCTTCCAATGCAACCTTAGCACACTCTGTGAATGCCCTCTTGTCACTCCAAAGGGGCGAAACCGTTAGGCGCATTCAGTTGGGAAAAATGAAAACAAGAGTCAGGGTAAAATCGTATGATACGGAGCATATAGGGTAACCCATTTTTTGGAGCTAAATATTATTCCCGTGTGGCAAGCTTTGGATAACAGAAATGGGCAGTATTGCCGGTGTGTCCAGCTCTTGCTGCCTAGTTCATATGTGGGAAGATGAATAAAATCAAAATCAAAATCAAATAAAACAAAAAAAAACAAAAAAAAACGATGCCAAAAAACAACTTTTGGACAGTACCAAAATTTTATAAAATGCAACTCCAATGTTTGCCCTAGTCTTGCGGGCGTATCCCAGGGGTCCATATTTGGCCCCGCTCCTCCCTTGCAATTGTACTATTATCGTTAGATTGTTACAGTGATCCGTTTTACCAGGCCGCTCTATGGAATGCGCGCTTCATAGGGCCAAGGGGACTACGCCTCTCAAAGCGGTGCGGATGGGAGATACAGTTCTAGACAAAGCTAAATGTAGTGTGGATATCCGGGGTATTCTTTATTTTTTTCTGGTATTTACGAGTCCCTGCTTGCAAGAAGTGGACGGCTAGGATGTGGGGATTCGGCGGATAGCACCCTTGTTGCTACCGTTAAATACTCCTTTTAGAGACCGTGCCACAGAAGGCTATTCGAGAAGGCAAACCATCGCCGGAGCAGAACTGCAGCTTGAAAGGCCCTGCAAAAAAGCTGCGGGATGATTCAATGGATTTTGCAGAGGCATCTTTTTCATCGCGTCAGCAAAAAGAAAAGAACTACAGGCGTCACAAAATAAATTAATGAGAAAATGAAAGAAAAAAAAATTTAAGAGTCAAAAATCGAGAAATAAAGAACGGAAACCCTGGAAAGTAGCGCCTCTCCATTAGATTTCCCCCACATATCCATGCCTTTAGATTTAAGCCCCTGTGAGGTACACCTGCCCACTTACCAACCCACGTTCGATTTAACCAAGCAACGATTTCTGCCCGCCAAGAGCGTTCCCACAGTACGCGAACTCGTCAAGGCCCGACAGGATGAACGAATTCTCCCCCCGAGTAATATATTCGTAAACCGCATGGAGGACTCTCTGATGCGTTGGAAACCACCTGGTTCCTCCTATAGAGGAACCACCATGGCGGTAGAGGGTATACATCCTTACCAGTTGCCGACAGCAAAGTTCCAGAGCACAAACAATGGCGGCAGCGGTGGCGGTGGCGGTGGTGGAACTTACATGATGGATTCCTTTGTTCAATGGTGGCAAGGGGTTCGCGCGAACCGCGAGGGCGACAACGGTGGTGAAGACACAGACAGCAACGGCGAAGGGGACGATGAGTTTTCTCTGGCCAACGTAAACTCGAGTGGTACCGCCAGAACACTTTGGGCAGCCCCACCAAAAACACCACTGACGGCGGCCGTCGCGGGGGCGGACCACCAAGATCCGGCTCCGCCTAACGACCTAAGCGACATATACCAGACATATTATGGCAAGCCGGTTCCGCCAGAGTACATATCGGGTCGCCATCGCAACTTTCACGACCGACAACAGGAACAAAGTTCACAAGATCCTGTGGAGTGGATCAAAGCCTGTTTTTCCTCTTGCACTAATATGTGAACGCAAACGAAGAAGATAGAAGGAAATTAACAATTCATGCTAACAGAGACCCTACTGCGAATTTATTTTACTTAGTTATTTATTTATTTATTTATATTTATTATTTGTTTCTCAGACTTTGACCGCCGCGCCATATGGATTTCTCTGCTTATCTGCCATTCATTGCGCGGCCGAGAACTTAACATTAAGATTTACACTATATAAAAAAGGACAGGGGAGCAGACGCATAACGGCACCCTAGTACTCCCTGAAATTTGCTCAATAAGGTTTCACCAAGTGCTAGAACTAAGAAGAAAAGCACAAGTTTGAGTGGACCATGCCAAACTACCACCTGGTTGTCTTCGTCCATGGTCTGTGGGGTAACACTTCCCATTTCGACTACATTGTGAATGCTCTGCAAACCCATGCGGATAAACACTGGAGTGACGAAAAAAACCAGTTGCTCATCTACACGACGACTTTAAACGAAGGTTTCCGAACCTACGATGGTATTGATGTTTGTGGTTTCCGAGTGGCTGAAGAGATCACCCACCAGATCGAGATGTTCGAACTTTCATCGACAAATGTCGACGAACCCAACAGGATAAACAAATTTTCGCTGATAGGTTATTCGCTTGGCGGGCTCATTGCACGCTATGCACTGGGACTTCTTTACAAGAATCGGTTTTTCGAGAAGAGAGAGATAGAACTGATAAATTTCACCACTTTCTGCACGCCTCATGTGGGGGTTTTGGCACCAGGAAAGAACGTTGCGGTCAATGTATTCAATTCCATAGTGCCCTGGTTGCTGGGCAGCAGTGGCAGGCAGATGTTTTTAAAGGACACTGTAAACACCCACGGACTCAAGGCCAAGGATGAACCACTCATCTATCTTATGAGCCATCAGGACTCTGTGTTTTTCAAAGGATTGCAAAGTTTCAAATACAAATCTTTATACGCGAATGTCGTCAACGACAAGAGGACCGCTTGGTGGACGGCAGGCATTTCGCTGAACGATCCCTTTTTCAATGTCAACGAGTACAACGGTGTAAAGACGCTCCAGTACGTACAGGGCTACGAAACTGTGGTAGTAGATCGTGATCAACCGGTGATCATTTCGCAATTTCAAATGACCGAGGAAGAAGACGAGCAATATGACCATGACGTAGTAGAGGATTTTTTCTTTCTCAACTATTGGCTCGCAAAATTGGGCAGGTGGATTCTTGTGGCCCTGAACCTTTGCATTATAGCGCCACTGATCCTCGCTTACAAAATCGTACAGTCAGGCATGGAGATGGCCATATCCGCCATCAGAGTCACTAGGTTTCTCAACAGCTATTCCGCACAGCTGATGCAGGATTTCTTTGACATATCAGCACCGAGGCCGCTCTCCGTACAAGGCAATCATGCCATACAGGATCTCGAAATAGAGGAAGATCCCTCCAGCGACGTTATCACGATCCGCCCTGCGCTAAGCAGCTGTTCATCGGCCCATTCGATCAAGAACATTAATAGCAACAATAACAATTACAACGCGTGGGGGGAGTCATTAAACGATCAAGCAGATAATTTGATGGAGAGTATCTATGAAGCCATTGAAAGAAAAAACACTCATGCTGGGTTCCTGGAGGAGGCTCCGCTGGAATCGGATCAAACGCAAGGCCACTCCCTAGTTTTCAGCATCAAAGAATTAGAAAACCAAACCACCAGTCAGCTGGCGACGAGACAGGATCCAGAAATGATAGAGTTGATTGAAAATTTGCACTTAGACCTTTCACCAAAGCAAGTGGACATCATCAAATCGTTGAATAAGATTAAGTGGCGCAAGTACCCCATCTATATCCGCAAAACACCAAGTGCTCATGCATGTGCAGTGGTGCGTCAGAAGGATCCGTCGTTCTCGGAGGGTGAGCTCGTGGTCAAACATTGGATGGAAGAGGTCTTCCAAATTGCATAAGTGATAGGCCATTACAATAACAAAAAATTGGAAACAAGGGCTAAAGCTTTTAAAATTCTTCGTCAAATTTAGCTTCTAATTTTTGAATTAGCATTTCACGACTGTCCTCGTTGGACGCGGTAATGAATGGATTCAGTTTAATTTTCAAATATATTTGTTTAACTTTTTGGAAAATTTCACGTATCTCTTTCTCATCATCCTCACTGTCGTAGTATTCCTGAGGGAAACCAATGATAATCTTCAAACCTGTAGGTCTTACCAACATGCCAAACACGGCTACTCCTTCCAGCTGGAAAAAAAATTTCACGCTTGGCTGCGATTCCAGCGAGCTCCAGTCGAATAATGGGCTCTCGAAATAGTCTACTGACGTGTTGGAGAAAACGTTGTACTTGAGCACATCATTCACCTCCCTCTCATCCTTGGCAGGAACGTGGATTAGCAAAGGTTTGTTAGTTTCATCAACAAGTGCAACAAAGCATAGATTCAAGGACGTGAGGGGGCTCTTGGTTGGATCATCGAAGGTCTCAGGGCCAGCCAAATCATCTTCTTGGCTCATCGCTTGACTTGATCATAAACCAGGAAGTGGAAAATTTGTTCAACTTTTAATGAATGGGAAGTCAAAATCACAATAAAAAAGAAAAAAAACATTAGACAGAAAAAAAATCGTCCAACTATGTAACTGTTACTTACTCAATTGCCAGCAATGTCCTCTGCAGCAGCTCTGCCGAAAACCACACACTCGAGGAGGCTCGAACCACCCAGTCTGTTTGCTCCATGTACACCTCCAGAAACTTCACCGGCAGCGTAAAGCCCCTTCGCCAATGGGTTACCATCCTTGCCAATTACTTGGGCCTTTTCATTGATCTTTGCACCCCCCATGGTGAAATGAACCACTGGTGTGACTTCTCCGACATAGACTACCGTAGATGGATCCACCTGATCACCGAAGGTGTTAACGACCAAGTTGCGACCAAATTCGTCTTGCTCAGCCGTAGAATAAACTTGCAACTCTTGGGCTAGCTCGCTAGCAGAAATTGGTAACCCACGCTGCTCTGCAAAATCCTCAATTGACAACTTTTTGAGCAGATTTTTGAACAAGTAAAAATCCATGTGGCTCTTAAATTCTTGGTAGGTGGCCTCACTCATAATCAAAAAGGCCGTGTTGTCTTCTTGAGGGCATTGGGTCCTGATTGCCTCTGTCACGACGTCCCTGGTTTGCATTTCATCAACAAATCTTTTACCAGTCGCAGGATTGATCAATACACCGCCCAGCCCTCTTAGGCCCTCTGCAGCCAGGAATTTCCACTTGTTGTCCCGATCGTTCGGGTCCACAAACCCTGTTGGATGCACTTGCACCTGGTCCATGTCGATGAGGTCTGCGCCCAATTTTTCCAATAGTCGTTGACCATCGCCAGTGGTACCTTCGCCATTAGTGGAAGGCAATTTTGTTAATTGAGGTACATATTCCTCAAGCATCTTCTGCGAACGGCTAAACCCACCGGAGCAAAAGATGACATTATTGGTGTTTATACTTTGCATCTTACCTTCGGAGTCCTCGTAAGAGACACTGGAAATGCGGCCCTGTGAATCCACATTCACGTCCACCACATTGCTGTCGAGCAGAATCTTGACCATATTGGGGTCATTCTCGGCCTGCGCTTTCAATGTCTTCGACAGGGTATTGATTATTTCGAACCCCGGTGGTAGTTTGCCAGACGAACGATGAGTTCTAGCGGCAGACTGACCACCGGCCTGCAAAAGCAGATCTAGCTTGATCTTGAACTCACTCTGCAACCAATGGATCGCTGCTGCTGCATCTGCAGTCAGTTTTTCCATGAGAGGTTCAATACCTTTAGACTTGGCTGACTTGACCGTGTCCTTCAGGAACAGTTCTGGGCTGTCTTGGACGTTCCAGTGCCGCTGGGTCTCCGTATAGGCACCATTAATTCCACTAGAGGCCTTGATGGAGTTGCCCCCAATGGAGGAGGCCTTGTCGAGAAGCACAATGGGTACTTTGTATTTGGCAAGCTGGTTACCGGCGGACAAGCCAGCTAACCCTGTTCCAACTATAACCACTGGTCTCGAAGTCATGGTAGTTTGCTTGATGTAGAAGACTAACCAAATGCAAAGCAGCCAAAACAATGTCTGCACTTTACGAATTTTAATCATGGAGTGTGTAGAGAAATCTCAACTCCTATTAAAGTGGCATTACTGTGTCCTTATATATACGTATACGAGGAAGGGCGCTCGCGTGATAGCCGCATGATCCGATGCACCTTAACGATATAACATAAAAACTACAGAGAACCATCGCGTGACGCGCTGCTACGCCTCGAGGAGGAACTTTCCGGTTCCTTCTACTCTCTGGTGCCTTGGCGGAAAGGCTTAACAGTGCCTTGGATGCCGTGCGATGAGCAACGGCTCTACCAAAAGAATCAAACTTCTCTGGTCGGTTGGCGCGGCTGCCAACCACCTTCGTCCCCTTCCAATAGGGTGGTTTTGGGAATCAAAACCATTGATCCTCAAATGTACCGGTTGATTAAAGTGTAAATGTAAACCCATAAAATCAAAACTCCCATTTGAAATGAAAAAATCAACTAACTTCTTTGAAACTACTGTGCCATTAAAATGTATCATCATAATCGAAGAATAAAACAACCTAGCCAAACACCGTTCAGTGTTTGTAGGTCTTGATATCATGAATAGGTCTGCCGTCGATGTCCACTCTCTCAGTGGACTCGCTGCGGTAGATTTTCGTTTCACCTTCCGAGTTGAAAGGATGCTCCTTCGCATACTCGAACGCCTCCAGGATGGCATGTTTGGCCTTTTCCAACGTGTCCCTGGTGATCTGGTAGTGGAAGGCGATCCTTCCACCCATGAGCTTGACGCCGTACTTGAGACCCTTCTTCACCAGCACGTCTGGGTCCATCTTGGCCCGCGACAGGCTGAGGAAGACAAAGTTGGTATCCGCGGGGGACTCCAGAGGAATCTTCTTCTCGATGCAGAACTCGGCGAGTTCGTGCGCCAGCTGGTGCGAATACAGCAGTTTCGACTTCCAGTCGCCCTTAACGGTCGACAGCGCCATGGCACACATCATACCAGATTGTCTGATACCACCACCCTGCTGCTTCCTGAAGTGGTTACACTTCTTGATGAACTTCAAATCACCGACCAGCACCGAGCCCATGGGCGCCCCCATCGACTTGGAGAGACAGATCGAGATAGAGTCGAAAATCTCCCCGTACTGCTTCATTGGCACGTTGCAAGCCGCAGATGCATTCCACAACCGCGCACCGTCGCAGTGAATCTTCACATCGTTCTCCAGCGCCCAAGCTCTGATCCGCACCAATTCTTCCAATGGGTACACGATCCCGTGCAACGTGTTTTCCAGCGAAATCAACCTGGTGGGGGCACCGTGGATGTCTCCGTCGTCCGGAACACAGTGCTTCTTGATGTCCTCCAGCGTCAAGTAGTTGCCGTTGGAGGGAACCACGGGCACCACCATCGCCTGCGACAAGATGGCCAGCCCTGCCGCCTCGTGCGTGTAGACGTGCGATCTGGAATCGCACAGAATCGAATAAGGAGGCTGCATCAAATGAGTCCTCACACCGATCTGGTTAGACATCGTCCCGGAGACGCAGAACAGCCCTGCCTCCTTCCCCGCAAGCTGGGCCACCGTCTGCTCCAATCTGATTGTGTCAACGTCCTCCTGGTACACTGCGTCCCCGATCGACGCCTTGAGCCCCGCCTGCACCATCTCCGCCGTCGGAGTGGTAAAAGTGTCAGAGCGCAGATCGTTCGACGCAGAAGAGTACACAGATGGTAATTCGTGGTCAGCCATGTGGAATTGTTAGTCTTCTTCTAGTTGTTGTTTTCGTCCTCGTCGTCGTCAGCGAAAGCCTTTGTTGTCTAGGAGAGACCAGTAAAGAGTCAGAAATAAGAATCAAATATAACGGAGTGGCGAGTGCTAGAAACTGCAATTTTAGCAATTCGAGAGACATATATAGCATGCCAAAACAGTTAGGGCGACGTGGTGTAGGAAATGAGCGCAACTACGAAACGACTCGCGCAGTGACTAATTCCCGTGCAGGAAGTCAGGCTGAAGAGAAATTTTTTTTTTGTGCCAGGACGAATTTGCCTCTTAGTCATGAAAACCATTCGGCACTTTATTTCCTATTCCACCAACAGCATCTGCCACACCATCCCAAAGTTTTTGTCAAGCAAAGTGTGCATTGATGAAATTTTTCAATGGTGCCTCGGTGATGCCTCTTGCGTTGTGCTCTTCGCGATGCCCTACGCCGGGAAAAAGAAATAATTTTTCATGTTGAAAAATGCATCACACGGAAAAAGAAAAGAAACCGGCGTCTTGGGCGCTCAAAGAGGAAATCACCGGAAGCGGCGGCGGAAGTGCTTCCGCTCCCACAGTGGCCGCTACAGGCATCCATTGGCGAACCACTTTAAAGGCCTCGTGTCCGGTCACGTGGTATAGTTGTCTCCGGGGCAACAAAACCCGGTACGTGAGCGCCGCACGCAGACGCTGTCGCGAGGGCGAACTATGTCGTTTCCCATAGAGATACGCTGGTGAGTCTGACACTATTGCTGAGGATAGGTTCTCGTGGCCTAGCCCGGGTTAATTTTTTATCTTTCCCTTCTACTCGTAGACCAACCCGCTGGGATCCAGCATCGGCACAGTGCGCTTGAGCTAGAGCCAAGCCTTCCTTGTCCACGGTGAATATTGGGGCAGTCGCAGAACTAAAATTAGAGGCCCGAAGATGATTAAATACTGCCGTAGTCGCCGTACCGTCCTATGTAGGCAGTGTCAGGGTAACACCCGCGGGCATAAATCTTGACCGAACCTCTTTACATGGTTCATCAGTTCAGTGCAACATAGCTCACAGGAGCGAATGAGTGTCGGTCCCAACAACAACGGCAGCGCCGAGAGATTGGAGTTTCTCAGATGGGTGACCAGCAGAAACACCGTGCCCGTACCGTCTGCTTTCAAGAAGTCCGGTTACAGGAAGCCCAGCAGGAGGCACAAATCTGCGAGGCAGCTGATCGTTGACGAGTCCAAGCGGATCAATGCAGCGTTGCAAGTGGACGCGCAGGGCGCCAAGGCGGTGCCCAAAGTGACGCATTTCAACGTGAACGCACCTCCTTCTTTGAAACCGCACAAGAAATACTGCGACATCACGGGACTCAAGGGACTCTACAGATCACCGGTCAACAACATGCGGTACTACAACGCAGAGGTATACCAGCTGGTGGTCAAGCCAATGGCGCCAGGAGTCGACCAGGAGTACTTGAAGCTCAGAGGTGACCACTTTGTGCTGAAGTAAGAGCGGGTCCGGGTGATGGGTAACGTAGAAAACTACGTAGTGGTGTAAATAAAGTGAAAAATTGTACAAAACACATCTCATCGGGGACCTAACCTAGGGCGTCGTCCCAAGTTGTTGTAGAATTACGCCGACGCCAGGAATCTGTGTTTGGCACAGGTAACCACAGCTTGCTCTTTCCCATCCCGCGATGCTCTACACATTTTGCAGGCTTTCGGCAGTACTGTGGTTGTGCTACCGTCTCTACAAGTTTCTGAGCATACCCGTGACCAAGATCGTGCAGACCCTCAGGATTAGGACCCCCCCAGCGACTAAAGTCTCCATAGACCGCGTCTCCGTCGACTCCATCACCATACACTGGGAGAATGAACCGATATTGGGGGGGCCGACGAAAAACGCAAATTCGATATCTCACTACCTGCTCTATCTTGACAATGCGCAACTGGCCATCTTCCCCAATTCACCAAACTCGCTGTACACCTGCTGCTCCCTCACGGGGCTGAGCGCTGAGAGGGAGTACCAGCTCGATTTCATTACGGTGAACCGTATGGGGTTTATGAACAAGCTACCATCGCTCTATTGCATGACTAAGTCCAGCAATTCCCGGCAGACGATCAAGAGGAGCGGCCAGTGGAGGAAGAACACTTTGACCACGCGGTCCAACCTCGATTCCTCGTCTAACGTCAATGTTTCCGAGACGAACGCCTCGGCCACCGTGGCGGGCACCCAAAACGGTATGTCCTCTTTCACGCTGCCGGCATATGCCAGTTTGACTGCCCTCAAGGATCTGGAGTCTTACTCGATCGACGATTTGAAGAAAATTCTCATATGTGCCCAGGAAGATCTGCACGACGTCCTATCGCAGCATTCGTCCCTCGTACAGGATTTCCAAGAATCCAAACTACAGCTCGAATTGGAGCTAGAAAATTTGAAGATCCAGTGGTCTCATGAGATAGATCTGCGCAAGTCTCTCAAATCCACCATCAAATCCTTGGAAAATTCGAAACTGCTCTACGACCTCAAGTTGGAGAAATTAAAGAAAAACATCGATCAATCCAAGGCCAAGATCGCTAAGATGGAGAGAGACATGCACAATTGGTCTCTGCATGAGATGGGGCAGTTGAACAACGAGTCGTTCAGAAAACAGTATGCCCAGACGATGGAACAAGTGCGCGCGGATATCCAGGAGTTGGCTGAGAAGGTGAAGGCCGTCCATGCAGGGATATCGGCGCAGGAGGAGTCCAACAAGAGGCTCAACACGTTGAAGAAATTCACGTCCCCCACTGCAAGTCTGGACGTGATTGGACAACAGGATAACTCCAGCTCTAGCTTGGCCTTGCCCTCAACTGAGAGTCTAGTCGCTTCACAGGAGACCGTGCCATTACAGGCCCTTCTTAAAAGACTGAGCGACTGCACCGTGGAAATGACTGGCCAATTGACCCCCACAGGTGAAGAGATGTTGAATAGATTCACTGGTAATCCTAAAGCAATAAAACTCATAAGGGAACAGTTGCGTTTGGATCAAGAGTTAGAAACTAAGTGGAAAGTGTTACGAAACAGAATGACTAAACGTTTGGAAACTTTGGAGTCCATGTTTACCGACATCAGTTCGAGCAACAGGCAACTAAGGGCTAGCCTGATGGTCCAACCTTATGCTCAGAAGAACGCAGATTCTGTGAATTCGAGTTCGAATGCGAATTCTAGTGTTACGTTGGGAGACCAATCATCCGCCCTCCATTCGCCACCCATGGGCCACTTGAGTCTCTCCAAAGAGACTGCTGAAAACCACTTCAATGCAACGATGGCCTCCAACTCGGCACCACCACCTCAGGCACCACCTTCCAACCCTCAATTGATTTTACATAATCCATCCGCATATGCGCATGAAGGCCGACTATCGCCCAATGGGACGAGTACCGTCTCGCCGGTCCCCGTGACGGTGAATGTCACAGCGAGTACCATAAGACCGTCGCTGGCACATCCTTCCCTGATGCGGGGTACAGTCGTACCACCACATATTAGTGGGCCCCAATCATATTCAGATTCTTCTATTCTGGTAAACAGTAAACCCACTGGCCAATCTTTCTCCTGGAGTAGCGATACTACGAGACCTTTGCATACACATCCATTACCACAACGGCAACAACAGCAACAACAGCCACGGCGGCAACAGCAGCAGCGGCAACAGCAACCCGAGATAGATCAGCCCTTTGAATACGACAATGAAAGCCACCTGATCTCGGGTCTGCAGGATATGATTTATGACGAGGCAGAGTACCCTGATAGGATCAGCGATTACTCCAAAGGTTTTACGACAGATCAGTTAGACAACTACTGGACCAATCAAAAGGATACCACTTTTGACAACTCGGGACTTGGTTTATCGATTTCAAAGAAGAACACGATGCCCGCAGATGCCCCGCTAATGACTTATGGCACTCCTATGAGACCTCCTTCACCAAGCATGTTGGGCAATGAATCCTTGACAGGCTTCAACGAAGCGTTGCCCGCGCACCACCCGGATTCATTCCATGGCGCAAACAACAACGTTAACGGTATGATGTCACATCACAGCGAGTCTCTGCCGCTACAAGGCGTTGATTCCAACTCATCTCGACACCAGGGAAGGTTCCAAACCCCTAGATTTAACTTCATCTGGCACAATGGAGGGCAAGGGGCGGCGCCTCCAGATGCACTTACTGACCACCTCCACACCCCTCTACCCCCTCGCAAGGTAGATGATGACCACCATGGGAGAAGAGGTAGTGGTGGAAGTATAGCGTCTACATGGAGCAAATTCAACTGGAAGAACCGATCACCTCAGCTTCCCCATGCGAGAGAAAGTGCCATCGACGAATCACCGTTTGAACCTTCTGGTCCTTCTCATCAACTGGGAGCCTCCGATGACCCGCCTGCTAGTTCAGGTGGTCGCAGAGTGTCGAGATTGTTGTCGAGAAGTGGGATTCTCAAATTCCCCGGTTATGAGGAAAAGTGTTAATTATATATTTTACAATTGCAATTCTTCTAGAAGTTTTTTTTTCCTCTTTTCAACAAGCCAGTACTCCATGTCTTTGATACTGGGGGGTTTCCCTGCATTTAGAGGTTGCTCACCTCCTACCTTATTATAATGTCTTCGAAGCAGTGAAGTCCAGTTTGATTCAAATTTTTGGAATTCCGAGCTCGCCTGAGACGTACCGTAATATACATTGTTTTTGTCCCTCGGTATCAATTTAGTGTCAATTATATTTCTATGCTTTTTTTTCGATTCCTGCTCTTGTTTCAAAAGCTCTTGCACATGTGGAAGCTCTATGGCTCTGCCAAAGTATCTTTTACCTTCGATTACTTTACCACCGATGATATTGTCTTTTCGGACCGCAGAACCACCCAATACATGTGTAATGTGCCAGTCCCACCGGGCTTTCTCTTTGAAAAGCTCGTTCAACTCGTCATTGAGTTCCTCCACTTGAAAATCATTCAAGCTGGGATCGAAAATCCTGGTGATCTTATCTGCAAGCTCCTTGGCGGCCTGTTTCCGCCATTCGAGAGCCTCTTTCAGCGTTCGTACAGAACCCACTTTCTTGGGCCTCTTGTACCGCGAGAAATCCTTGAAACCTCCCGTTTCTTCAGCTTGAAGCTCTTGGTATCGCACCAGCACTGAATTAGCTTTGTCAACGTTCCTAGACATGGCTGATGTCTTGTTCTCTGACCCTTAACGTGTTGCTCTTCTCTTCATCTCTTTCGATTTCTTTCTGCATTTATCTGCAGGTTTTTTAAAGGCACGTTAAAAGACGAAGGTTAAAATAGTTCGCGAAACATACGAGACTACAGGTACTTGGAACATCGAAATACGGTGCAATACAGCGCTTTAAGCATTCAGTACGCTTTTTCCTGAATATTTAAGAGCCTATTGATTTTACAGGCATTTTTCCAGCCCCCAAAATGGCCAGGAACTACCGTATTGTGATTGTGGCGTTTGCAGCTGTTATGCTGCTTTTGCTGATCAGATCCTCGAGTACCACGAAGCCAGCAATAGATGTTTCTAGGATCGCTACACCTACTGCCAACAAAGCTGATGATCCCCAGGATTTCAACGTTCTGCCCGTGGCGGAGAAGCCGGGTTGGATCGATGATGCGAAGACCGAACAAGGCAACCCTGAGGTCGATGATGCAGAGAAGATTCTTGATTCTAGTGTTTCAGAGTCTTATTCAACTGTCACAGCATGTACCAAGGACCACCAATACGTTGTTATGATAGACGCTGGATCCACTGGCTCCAGGGTTCACGTCTACGAATTCGACGTTTGCACTCAACCACCAACTTTGATAGAAGAGACTTTCAAAATGTTGAAACCAGGTTTGTCGTCATTTGGCACCGATGCAGTGGGTGCTGCTCATTCGTTGGATCAACTTTTGGATCGTGCATTGGAAGTGATTCCAGAAAAGAAGAGAAACTGTTCACCGGTTTCGGTCAAAGCCACTGCAGGTTTGAGGCTGTTGGGCGCGACAAAATCTGACAAGATCCTCGCTGCTGTGCGTGATCATTTAGAGAAAGACTATCCTTTCCCCGTGGTGAAAGGTGATGGTGTCTCGATCATGAGCGGTGAAGAAGAAGGCGTCTACGCGTGGATTACTACCAACTACCTGTTGGGTAACATTGGTGGACTCGCAAGAACATCTACCGCTGCTGTGTTTGACCTGGGTGGTGGTTCCACACAGATCGTGTTTGAGCCAACTTTCCCACCCAACGAAAAGATGGCCGAGGGTGAACACAAGTACGAATTGTCCTTTGGTGGCGAAATGTACGTTTTATACCAATTCTCTCACTTGGGGTATGGTCTCATGGAGGGCAGAAACAAGATCAATTCTCTGCTCGTGGAGACCGCAATCAAGGAGGGTGCCATCACAGATGGGGACACCAAAACGATCCACGAACTGACATCACCCTGTCTGCCACCAAACGCGGAGGCCTCTGAGGAACAGGTGGAATTGACAAGTGGTCAAACCTATGTGGTAAACTTTTCAGGTCCAGTGCATGCCGCTGGTGCCCAATGCAGGTTCTTGGCAGACAAGATTTTGAACAAGGACGCCGAGTGCGCTGAACTGCCATGTTCCTTCAATGGTGTGCATCAACCTTCGCTGGTTCACACGTTTAAAGAAACTAGTGACATCTTCGTATTCTCTTATTTTTACGACAGAACTCAACCCCTGGGATTGCCTTTATCTTTCAAATTGGATGAACTGGTAGAGTTAGCCAAGATGGTCTGCAATGGCGAGGAAGTGTGGAAGAGCGTTTTTAGTGGCATCGAAGGTTCCCTCCAAGAATTAAAAAAGGAGCCCCAGTGGTGTCTTGATCTCTCGTTCCAGGTCGCACTCCTGCACACAGGCTATGAAATACCACTTCACAGAGAGTTGAAAACTGCAAAGACCATTGCTCAAAATGAACTTGGTTGGTGCTTAGGTGCCTCTCTACCTCTTATCACCCCAGAGTCTTGGGAGTGCAAAGTGAACCAAATAAATTAAATTGACACCATTTCACTCGAGGGGAAAATGAATGCCGAAAGTTGATATATAAAATGGATAAGTCATGTTACAGGGTGTAGTTTGTCAATAACATTTTCTATAATTTTTCAATGTAGGGATATCCCACTTTATCCACTTGGAAAACTTCGGCCTTCCGAAGATCAACGCACGCGTACGCATGAGTATAGGCTGCAGTCAGGTCAGGCAACGTGTATTAGGCTCCTCTAGGCTGGTAAACTGAAAGGCTATATGAAATTACCAAATATGAACAGTATGGACCAAGTTATTGAACGAGACTCGGAACCATCTACGCCTCCTGAGGAAGGGGCATCTCCCGAAGGGCCGATATCCCAAATCAGGAGCCTTCAAGATCTTAAGACAGATCGTGACGGCAAGACCACCCAGTCAGACCCGGCTCTCGCTGCGTTACACACAGTAAATGCTCGAGATGATACGAACTGTGAGCGGATAAGGAACATTAGCGATGCCAAGGAGATGATCAGGCAGTTGAACGTTGGTGAGAATAAACTGAGCTCCGCAAAATCTCAATTGAAGCTTAGCTCCACCGCATACGGAGTGCGCATGCTATCTAGAGACATCTTCAATACCAAAGTGGAGTTGCAAGTGGAAAACCTGCTCATAGTGACGAAGAACAATGACCTATCGCTTGTGTATTTAGTGAGAGAGCTGGTGGAGTGGTTGTTGATTCATTCACCTCATATGTCTGTTTACGTGGAGAAAAAACTGCGAGGTTCAGACCAGTTTGGTGCTGAGGATATCTACAAGGACAGTAGGTGCCGTGAACATAGAATCAAGTACTGGGATGGCGATTTTATCGCGAAGCATGACAGGTTTTTCGATTTGATCATGACACTGGGCGGGGATGGCACCGTCTTATTCGTGTCGTCTATATTCCAACGTCATGTACCTCCTGTGCTTTCCTTCTCTTTGGGGTCCCTTGGCTTCCTGACAAACTATCAGTATGAACACTTCAGAGAGGATTTGCCCAAAGTACTGAATAACAAGATCAAGACGAATTTGAGAATGAGGCTAGAGTGCAAGGTATATCGCCAACATCCTCCCATAATTAATCCTCGCACCGGTGAGAAAGTCGCTGTGGCTGAATTGGTCTCGCAACGACATGTCCTCAATGAACTTACCGTCGACAGGGGGCCCAGTCCCTTCATCTCGAATCTAGATCTATATGGCGACAACTCTCTGTTGACCGTCGCCCAAGCTGACGGACTCATTATAGCAACACCCACGGGCTCCACAGCTTACTCATTGAGCGCTGGCGGGCCCTTGGTCTACCCTAGCGTCAACGCCATCGTCGTCACTCCTGTGTGCCCTCACACGCTTAGTTTCAGACCTATTATGCTGCCTGATAGTATGAATTTAAAGGTTAAAGTCTCCATGAAATCGAGGGCCACTGCTTGGGCTTCCTTTGACGGCAAAGAGCGCATCGAACTGCAAAAGGGAGACTACATCACTGTCCAGGCCAGTCCCTACGCTTTCCCCACCGTAGAATCGCATCGCACAGAATTCATCGAAAGCATCAGCAGGTCCCTTAACTGGAATGTGAGGCGAGAGCAGAAATCTTTCACACACATGCTGTCCCGCAAGAACCAGGAGAAGTACGTCACTGACAAGAGCGGTGCAACCAAATGGGAAAGAGAGGACGACGAGGTGGTCGTGATACAGGCAGAAGACCCCAAGGAAGCTGCTGATATGATCAAGAAGACCTGCAAGAGGAATTCTATAGGTGAAAAGCCTAACTTCACCGTGTAGTAAAGGCTATGTATCAACGTAACAAAAGCTGGTCGAATGGTGCCCGATCAGGTATGGTAAATATATAACAGTGTAACTATAGTTGTGCAAATCGGTTACGCTGGAGATCGATGAGATCAGCCTTGCTTTCTTTTTTTTTTTTTTTTTCATCAGGTTTGAGTTCACCAAATTTCAAACAAGCCTTTTCTTCAAAAGGTAAAAGATGAGCTGGGCCACGAAAAATTGACTTACGCCAAATAGCATCCCAGTGAGGTCGACTATTTCTTGGGACGCCTTTCGATTACCTTGAATCTTAAAAGTATATAAGGTGGTTTAATTTACCAGATGAAGAATCGATCGCGATCTGTGGATTAGCATGAGTAAGCCATTGAAGATCCATGAATCCATTCATCTGGTTGCTACTGTTTGGGTTCACGCAGGTGCTAGCTGTGATTGAATGTAATTCCACCAGTAGCTGCCCCGAGGATATGCCCTGTTGCTCGCAATTCGGCGAGTGTGGCTCAGGAAGCTACTGCCTAGGTGGTTGTAACCCGTCATTCTCATACAGCTATAAGGCCTGTATGGCAATGCCCATCTGCAAAAATTCTACGACGGTATTTGACAAATACAGTTCCAAAGTCCTGAATGAGGACAATTATCTGGGTAATGCTTCTGCTGGTGACTGGACTTACAGTGGGTATGTTTTGGATTACGACGACGAAGATAGCATGTTATTAGCGATGCCCAAGGACAGTAGTGGCACAGTGCTAAGTTCCACAAGGTATATGTGGTATGGTAAGATTGATGCCAAACTGAAGACATCCCACAGGGCTGGTGTTGTAACAGCGTTCATCCTTTTCTCGAATGTCCAGGATGAGATTGACGACGAATGGGTCGGTTCGTCTTTGAACGATGTGGAGACCAACTACTATTTTGAGGGCACGCTAAACTATACCAATAGCCGAAATTCTTCGGCAAATAATACCTTTAGCAACTACCACGTCTATGAGATTGATTGGAGCGAGGAAAAACTGGTGTGGTCAGTAGACGGTGAAGTAGGCAGGACCCTTTACAAGAATGACACATACAATACTACAACCAAAAAGTACATGTACCCTCAGACGCCTTCTAGGGTGCAGATCTCGCTGTGGCCCGGCGGTAATTCTACAAACACAGCGGGAACCATTGCATGGGCTGGCGGCGCGATCAATTGGGACGCCACAGACTTGAAAGACCCTGGTTATTATTATATGACGTTGAACGAACTGAATGTTACGTGTTATGATCCCCCAAGCTATGCCAAACAAAATGGATCTGAAGCCTACTCCTGGACTAGCTCTGAAAGCTTTTTGTCTCAAAACGTTGCGCTTACAGATGACCAGACAATGTTGTATTCGGAGGACGGCAGTGGGTTAGAGCCCGACTTAGGGAAGGATAACCAGACGTCAACGGCTCAAAGTCCTTCTATCACGACGTCTACTCGTACTTCGTCTTCATCGCTGGCGCCGGGGGCCTCGACTGCATTTATTCAAAATATTAAATCCGGTACCAGCAGCAACAGCAGCAACAGTAGCAACAGTAAGAATGGCGGTGTGAACATAAAGAAGCCGGGCGTTCTAGCGCTGCTATTCCTGATGTTTGGGCACATTGTATAGTAACAGTAATAATAATAATGAGTCTTAAATCTTCTTTGTTCTCGAAGATAAAAAAACTTCCGAATATTTTAATAAACATAAATAAATAAATTAATGATACTATTTACTGGCAAATCACAAATAAAAATTACAAATCACGTCGTCAAAGGTGCTTATTTGCTGGTAGCCTTCTTCAAATAAGTGATCAGGTCATTTCTGTCCTTCTCCTTCTTCAAACCACCAAAGGCCATCTTGGTACCTGGAATGTACTTCTTTGGGTTCTCCAAGTAATCGGACATGTCCTGTTCATTCCACAAAACATTCTTCTTGATGTTGGCATCTGTGTAGGAGTAACCTGGGGCCTGACCTGAGTGACGGCCAAACACACCGTGCAAGTTTGGACCTACCTTGTTTGGACCACCTTCTTCAACGGTGTGGCATTGCAGACATCTCGTCTTGAAAAGAGTAGCACCCTTTTTAGCGGAACCTTTTTTGAATGGAGCGGGCATAGTGTATCAATAAATAGTATTTGGTTGGTTTTGATGAATGAAGAAACTAATCTTGGAAACTAGGAAAACTTTTGGTATATTTTGTTCTATCGAAACCAAACTACTTTATATTCCATCGTTTTCGACACGGGTGTCGGAAACGTCGGGCGGGAGCAGGACTTCATGCTGCAGGCGATTCGTTCGGCGCAAGCCTCCAAATCCCGCTGGCCCCAGGGAGTTCTCGGATACATCGGTTGCGACCAACAACGAGTTTTCTTTCAAACATTATTTTCCACTTTGTCATTGGTTCGTCCTAGATGAGGCCAGACGCACTGTGAAGACAAGGCTGAATGTACGCCCGTCCTTACTAAGGCATTATCACGTGTGAATTTGACGTTGCCACCTCACCTTCGAAGGCTCTACCAACCAACAGCCATTCAAAAAATAGAAACTTGAAAATGGTTGCCCAAGCCGTGTTGCTGGACATTGAAGGTACAGTGTGTCCCATCTCATTTGTCAAAGAAATCCTGTTTCCCTACTTTGATGCCAAGATCCCCCAGCTAGTGGCCTCGAACGAACCAGATGTCCAGGCACTTTTAGAGCAATTTCCCCAGCAGTACAAGGGTGACTTGGCGGCTCACATGCAGTCTCTAGTGGTCAGAGATGTCAAGGACCCTATTTTGAAGCAGCTCCAGGGGAAAGTTTGGGCAGATGGATACACCAGCGGCGAAATAAAATCTCCCTTGTACCACGATGCCATAGAATACCTGCAGAGAACCACTTCTCGAATCTATATCTACTCTAGTGGCTCAGTCCTAGCTCAAAAGCTTCTGTTTGGACATGTGGAGGATCCCAGCAACCCCATGGGGCCATCTCTGGACCTGCAACCTTTGATCAGAGGATACTTCGACATCAGTACCGCTGGCAAGAAGCTGGAAGCACCATCCTATGAGCGTATTGTCCAAAGTATCAAGTTACCTGCTCAAGAAGTGTTGTTTATGAGTGATAATGTTTTTGAATTGAAAGCCGCCCAGGTCGCCGGCCTGCAAACGATTCTAGCGGTTAGACCGGGTAACGCTCCTATAGATGACGGTCACGGTTTCCGGATAGAGCACAGTTTCGCCAACCTATAACGCAGTTTCAAGTTGGAATACTCGTTTGGCGGCCTTTCGAGATATACCGATGCCAATACTGCTAGCTCTCTCCGTTACTTCTTTTGAAAAAAATCTCGGGTCATAACGCTCGGTCCATCTAATATATTACTAACGCTTGCAGATTCTCAGAAAGCTGCTTTCATTTTTTTAAATTAATGTATATCTAATTAGCCCTTATTTAGATATTTCAAATTCAACATTTCACGAAGGAGGATTTTTTTTTTCTCACTTGGTTGTACAAGAATGCAAAAATTGCAAAGATTTGTAGAGTGCAAGTATTTCACATGAAAAATGTTTTTGCGAAGGTTAAGATTTTTTAAAAGAATAGCTTGTACCAAAGATCATAATTTGGGGACACTTTTCAATGTTCATTCTGCGATTCTGCTTTTGCCTTCCATAAAATTTTCCCAGAGCTAGTAAAAACTAAACTTCTGGATGCGCAAGCGGGTATTGCCAAAGTCACATGCAGTATTTTCGTAATTATCAAGAGGCTACCCGTATACTTACGAATTTGAGCAATTTGCATGCGTTAAATTGTTGATATATGCAGTGACTCGTTTTGTGTTTGTTTTTTTTGTTTTTTTTTTTTTTAAAACGACGTTATCATCATGGCAAGCCGTCCCCTTGTCTTGCGTTGAATTAGAAAATCTTCACAAAACAATTAATACCTAATTGTTGTAATACAACACTCTGTTCAGCAGACGGCATAGGCTTTTTGTCAGTTTGTCTGTTATTGTGAACGTGAAATTGAGTGAGTTCAAAGTCGTTTTTCATCCTGAGTCAAACGAGCGCCACATAAGTTTTGTGCTAACCTTCCTAAATGGGCTCCTCCCATTTTCAAATTCGAACGAATTGAACTGCAATTAATTTTCCAAAATCAAATGAAGAAAAATGAATCCGTATTGCTTCTTTTGTTTACGTTTACTACTGTACACACGTTGATAATCGCGGCGGGTCTTTAACCTCCGCTCTCCAGCGGGAGTCATGACAAAACAGATAAGAGCCTTATTGAATAAAGAAAGTGCGTGAACTGTAGACCGGCGTTCCTTACCATTACGATAGCTCAAGCTTCTTGTGGTTTACGGTTCGACGGCATGACCTTTGGTCTATTTGCCCGTGGGCCATTCTACGCCCCAGGGGTGGGGTGCCTTCCAGCTATAATGTAGCAACCGGACACATCAAAAATTACAGAGATTCAATTGATATATAAGCCTGCCAGGCATTTCTTGCTGTGAAAAATCATTCCGTTTAGGGGTTGAAGCAGGACGTCGGAAAAGTCAGTCAATCAAAGACAACTCAGACATGGCTGTTCTAGTTACAGGTGCTACCGGATTCATTGCCCAGTGGGTAGTGCATTATTTACTTGGAGAAGGTTATGAAGTCATTGGGACCGTGAGATCCCACGATAAAGCTGAGAAACTACTGAGGCAGTTTGGTAAAGATTCAAAGTTGTCGCTTGAGATAGTGCCAGACATATCCGTTGTGAATGCATTCGACCAGGTGTTTGAGAAAAGGGCCCAAGAAATCAACATTGTTCTGCACACGGCATCGCCATTCCACTACAAGAGTACCGAGTATGAGAAAGATTTGTTGATTCCAGCAGTGAACGGTACTAAAGGTATCTTAAACGCCATAAAGAAGTATGGATCGGGAACCGTTGAGCGTTTGGTGATTACTTCCTCTTATGCAGCCATCTTGGATCCGTCGAAATTGGGTGATAGTTCAGTTGTTTTCACTGAAAAGAGTTGGAACCCGACCAGTTGGAAAGGCGGTATGACCGATCCTTCCAATGCCTACCGTGCCTCCAAAAAGTTTGCTGAATTGAGTGCTTGGGAGTTTTGGGAGACAAATAAGGACTTGGTAAAGTTCCAGTTGACTACCGTTAACCCTGTTCTTGTGTTTGGACCTCAGAAGTTCGATGAGGACGTCCAAGATGAGCTGAATACTTCCAATGAGGTGATCAACCTCCCATTACACTCTTCTCCAGGTGACAAGTTGTCGAATATTCAGGGAAATTACATCGACGTGCGCGATGTCGCCAAGGCCCACTTAATCGCCTTCCAGAAGAAGGACACTGTGGGCCAGAGGTTAGGTCTTTCAAACGGTCCTGTCAACACGCAAGGGGTAGTTGACATACTGAATGCCAAATTTCCCCAGCTCCGGGGTAAAATCGCAGAAGGGCCGACCCCAGGGCAGGTGAACCAGACTGGGGGTGCAACATTTGACAATGCACACACCAAGGAGCTCCTGGGGTTTCCATTCAACAGTTTAGAGAACGTTGTGTACGATACCGCTGCTCAAATCTTGAAAAAGGAGGGCAGATTGTAGTTGGGAAGTTGTAACGGTTCCAAACCGTCCTCGGAAGGGGTTGGGACAGGGGTAATTAGTTATATTTTGCAGTTAATTACGATCAACTCTTAAACGATGCCGTCCGCTAAATGGCCATTTGCCCGACGTAGTATAGTAGTCATAGCGTTAAATATATATACACTGGCTCTTGAGGTCCCTTCGGTGGAATCCCCCAACTGGGCTGCTTAATGCTTGCTCTGGGTGCGTCCGCCTGCCACAACTCAATCAACGTAATCGTTCAACAACATGTTGGCGGCGATTTCCTCGTTCTTGCCACAGGCAAAATAAACTTGCATCGCCAGCGAGCGCTCAAACCCTAGCTCGCATAACCGCACGATGGCCTGCTCGTCGCTCTCTGTAAGTTCCACTTGCAATGCCTCTTGGCCCTCCGTCTCCTGGCCACCTTCTGCGGCTTCGAAATCCGTCATGGCCTCTTGGAAATTTTCACCAACTGCCTCCAAAAGCATCGATACAAACATCTCTGGGTTAGACATTATTTGTTCTCGCAATTGAGGATAGCGAGCACTTAACGACTCGAGCAGCGGCGCCAATGCCTCTGGATTTCCTGAAACAACTTGCCTCAGCGCGAGAAGGTCCTCCATGGTCAGCCCTATCGATCCTGGAACACCACTTTGGGCGCCTTCTGCTGTTGCTCCCGCTCCTGCTCCTGCTCCTGCCACAGCACCTTCGGCGGAAGCCGGTCCACCCTGTGTACGTTGTTCGGCCTGTGCGAACAAATCCTCACCTTCCTGATGTTCGGAGGGTTCAGTGGATTGGGCAGCCGCCTGTTGTTCCTGCTGCGGCGTCTCCGACGGCTGCTCTTGACGCTGTTCCGCGGGGGCGGCCTGCTGCGACCTCTGTTGCAAGTTCTCGGGAATTCCCGTGAGCAAATACTCCACGGCCCTATCTGGGTTATTGAAAGCCGCTCTCAATGCGTGCTCCACTTGATCCCGTTCGTATCCCATTTCCATGATACGTTGCACCGTTTCGTTACGCTGCTGGCCAACGACAAAATCCGGGGTTGAGACAGCAGCAGTTACCGTGGCAGCTGGAGGGTTTGCAGCACCGCCAGATGCCTGCGACCCCCCCGCAGCTGCTGCGTCAGCTGGCGCCACTGGCACCGGTGCTTCCGCTGGTGCTGCTGCCGATACCTGCTGAACAGGGGTCGGCTGCGATGGCTCCGTCACAGTGGCACCTGCGGCACCTTTCTTCTTGGAAATCATAAAGATCACTTGGTCCCCCTCTTTCAACCCAGATTCCTCTATACTTTTCCCATCCTGCAAAACTTTGCCCGAGTAGATTAGCTTAATCTGCGACTCCTCGCATCCTTTCTCTTTGGCAAGCTTCTCCTTCGTATCCCTGACGCTAGACCCTGGATCCAGCTCCAATGGGATCTTCTCCTTCTTAAAGTCCTTAAATGTGACACTAACCATGGACTACGGAAACCTTAACGACCTTTGATCTTGTGTTGTGGTGAGAAAGAGTGTTCCGAGATTTAAGTTGGGCTCTTTCCTTTGGCGCTTTTGCCACCTTGCGGAAAAGTCCAAAGGGTATTTTTTTTTTTTTTTTTTTTTTTTTTTTTTTTTTTTTTTGTTGCGTCGTTTCTAGCGATTTTCATTAGCTGAGGACTGAGTACAAATGTACCACTAGGTGGTCATATTGGTAAAAATTATAGTTTATATTTTTATTTTCTATTTTTTTTTCTTTCTTTCTTTCTTCCTTCAATTTTTTTTTAAATTTTTAATAGTTTATCCTCCGTTCTCCTCTATGTCGTCGGGAGATTAGTTGGCCTCTGGGTCAAAGTCAAGCCTCAAGTCGTTCCGCTGATCAGCGTTCTCTTCGCTGCTGCCGTCGGACCAGTCGACGGGGACCTCGTGGCCGTGTGCCATCGTGTGATCAATGTTCTTGAAGATCGCTAGGCGTTCATCGCGCCAGTCGTCGCGGACGTCCTCGAACCCCGTGTCCCAGATACGGTCGTAAAACTCTCTCAGACGGCTCTCCTCGACACGGCGGCGCTCCTCCTCGGCCATCCACGCCATGTGTTGTAAATCCTCGGTGCTTGGTTCGTAGATGTGCCAGATGACGTAATGCGGCAAACCGACGACGCTGTACCCCATGCGACGCGACAGCTTGCCAAAGGCTTCGGTTTCGGCGTGCTTTTCGAAGGAGAAGGCGGGGAAATGGGAGCCCGTGCGGAACACTTTGGCCTTGGACAGGATGGACACGCCTCCGATGCCGTCCAGCTCCATTTCGTCCTCTGGATTCCCGTTGGGGTCACGCATGTACGCCAGATGGGTGCGCCAGGTGGAATAATCCGGGTACCCTTCGACGATCACGGCATCTTCATCCTTGAGGGAACCCGCCAACTGGACACCGACCTCGGACTCCTTCCAGGAGTTCAAATCGTACGGCTGGATGTTGCCCAGCCAATCCGGCAGCGGTCTCCACACGTTGGGCACGATCACGTCGCGGTCGTGGTGCATGAGATCTTCCATGATGGAAGGCGGGCACAGCTCCACGTCCACGTCTCTCCAGTAGACCCAAGAGTGGTACGGCTTAAGCGCCACGGTGCCCAGCCAGTTACGCGCTCTGGCCATCAGCTTACGGCGCGGTCCCTGCGCTTCGAACCCGTGCCTGTCGCTGAAGGACTGGCCAATGGCTTGGCCAAAATCCTTCTCGTAGATTTCGATGTTGCCAAACCTGCGGCTCTTGTCCTTGGTCGACTGTGCTTTCTCCAAATGCGTCAAGAGCGCGCCCATGGTATCGTCCGAGGAGTCGCTGACCAGAAACGAGAAATCGATCAAGTTGTGTGGGTAGGTCATCATGTCCATGTGGTTGAAAAAGCGCGGCAGATGTTCAGCGGCATCACGCAGGGGCACGAGGAACAGGATCCGGTTGTCACGCTGCCAGCCATCCAGATCACCTTGGTAGTTGCGCAGGTCGTAAAACTCCACGTTGGGCACGTTGCGGAAGTTGGGCGAGTAAGGACTCAGCAACGACGCAGTGGCCATGGAGGAGAATAGCGACGTCAGTTGCCGGGACAGTGCCGGGGCGCTCAACAGCAGTCTCCCGAGCAGCAGCACCGTGAGCAAGGTACCTGCGACGCTGATAGCGGTGGGGCGGGCGAGCGAAAACTTCATGGGACCTCTCTATATGCAAAGTGACCAGAAAAAAACACGGGTATATGATGATGCTAGCAAGTTGTGTGCAGGTAGATACAGAATGATTTGCAAAAAAAACAGAACGGCTCAAAGGGTACTCAAGCGCCAGATGGGAAGCGACTGCACAGCGGATTCAACAGGGCCCTGCCTTGGGTGCGAACTCGAAGAGTATAGTTTCCCAAAACGCGAAGAGCTGGGGGGACATGTTTTTCGGTCAACATCGCCTGAAAAAAAAAAAAAAAAAAAAGAGAGCGCGGCTGCCCCTGGGTACCCGGACACAGCGAGCGAACCGCTGCACGTGATATTCTGGCGAGCCTTTGCAGTGTATGACTGCCGGTGCGAATATTTCGTCATCACCTTTTGCGATATTCCTACAGCTCAGGCTCAAAAATGGCGTGCATTGTGGGTACAATTGACGAGGCAGCAGACTTTAGTTTGAGTGTTCCTAGCAAAGCGGGGGGCGAGTTCAATAGGGCATTTTGCGAAAACATACTTGCGTGCGAAATATGCATGCAAAACACGATTACATAATTACAGTTCTTGAAATTCTTCAAAGCTCTGTGTTTCATATATATCGCGCTTCATCGTTTGGACGGTACTTAGGCCGAGGAGCGGAATGCTCGGCGGAAATCATCCATGAAGGCCAAGTAGCACCTGGACGCGGCGGCTATGCGCGGCGGCATCACGTGAGGGCTGCGCCGCCGTCTGGTGTCCGGCCCGGACAGTGTCACGTGACACAATAACCGCCCAGCTACTACCCCCCTCCCTTCCTCCTCCTCCTCTGCTCCGCTCCGCTCCGCCCCGCCAACCGCCGTTCGCAGCCCGCTGGCCCTTTCGTCGCACCCGCCCACTGCGTCGCATTTTTCTGTGCGTCGGTCTCGCGTCGCCCTTTCCGCCCTTTCCGCCAAAGTGTTGAAGGGACTCACTTCAAAACACTAGTGGATGTCCGGATTAACAGTCAAACGCACATCGAAAAAACAAACAGAAAAGAAAAAAAAAAAATTTTTTTTTTCAACCATCGGCCTTTCGCATCCTCCATCGCCCAATTGCTCATCCCACTATATATATATTCCAGCCTAACACGTCAAATATCGAGCGGGAGAACACCTGTTACAAAGAGAAGAACCCTTCCCAGTAAGAACGCACCCTCAATCGTAACAATGGCTGAAGAAGAACATACTTTTGAGACCGCCGATGCCGGTTCCTCTCTTACCTACCCTCAACAGTGTTCTGCGTTGAGAAAGAATGGCTTCGTCGTCATCAAGGGTAGACCATGCAAGATCGTCGACATGTCGACTTCCAAGACCGGTAAGCACGGTCACGCCAAAGTCCATTTGGTCACATTGGACATCTTCACCGGTAAGAAGTTGGAAGATTTGTCCCCTTCCACTCACAACATGGAGGTTCCGTTTGTCAAGCGTTCCGAGTACCAGTTGTTGGACATTGACGATGGGTTCTTGTCTCTAATGACCATGGATGGTGAGACCAAGGACGACGTGAGACAGCCTGAGGGCGAGTTGGGGGACGCCTTGCAGGCCTCCTTCGACGAGGGTAAGGACTTGAACGTCACCATCATCTCCGCGATGGGCGAGGAGTGTGCCATCTCCTTTAAGGAGGCCCCCAAGGGTGAATAAGCAGTTTTCGCAACCTATATCTATATTATATACATGTAACCTGTTAAGAGTGCATAACGTCTGGAGTTAGCACTGTGTAGAAGTATAAAGAGTTGTTTGGGCCTGAGGGATACCGTTGAAGTTGTGGGGCAACTTGGCCGAGTGGTTAAGGCGAAAGATTAGAAATCTTTTGGGCTCTGCCCGCGCAGGTTCGAGTCCTGCAGTTGTCGTTACTTGTTACCTTTTTTTTTTCTTTCTTTCTTCCGTTCTTTCTTCCGTTCTTCTTCTTCCTCGCTTGCTTCAGTATATGGCTGAAACGCGTCTTCCGCTGGGGCACCTCACTCTCGATCCTACGAGGCAAGGTTCAAAGACACAATGGATGGTGATGCGTCGTTTGTACCCGATGCACTGTTCTCAGACCGCGTGCGTAGGTTCCAGGAGTTCTTGGATACCTTCCCCTCTTACAGAGACGTCGTGCGCGCCTTACAGGTGACGCAGGAGGACGATGAAGGCCCTCCGCATCGGCGTATAACCATTTCACTGGATGAGCTCCAGGAGTTTGACCGGAGCTACTGGTCCGGCATTTTGGGCAATCCCGCCCAGTTCATACCGCCTGCCGAAAGGGCACTCACCGAATTGGCACAATCCGTCGGAGACGTGCCCTCCGCACAGGCGGCAAGAACTGCGCCCGTGGCTCAGAGGCCATGGCGTCTGTCGTTCAAGGGATCCTTTGGTTCGCAGGCGTTATCGCCCAGAACGCTTACTTCGCACCATCTGAACAAGCTAGTTTCCCTGCAGGGTATCGTGACGAGGACGTCGTTGGTCAGGCCCAAGATTCTACGGTCGGTGCATTTTGCGGAAAAGACCGGCAGGTTCTACTACAGAGACTACACAGATGCCACGACTACGCTCACGACGCGGATCCCCACGCCTGCGATATACCCGACGGAGGACCAGGATGGGAACAAACTCACGACCGAGTACGGCTACTGCACGTATATGGATCACCAGCGCATTACCGTGCAGGAGATGCCGGAGTCGGCGCCCGCTGGGCAATTGCCCAGGTCGGTGGATGTGGTGCTGGACGACGATCTGGTGGATAAGACGAAACCGGGCGACAGGGTCGATGTGGTCGGGGTCTTCAAATCTCTCGGTGCCGGTGGGTTGACGCAGAACGATTCCGGGAACTTGGGCGGGTTCAGGACTATGGTGCTGGGCAACACGGTATACCCCTTGCACGCCAGATCCACCGGTGTCGCGGCGAGGCAGGCATTGGCCGATTCCGACATCCGTAACATCAACAAACTGGCCAAGCGACCGGACATTTTCGAAATTCTGTCGCAGTCCTTGGCTCCTTCAATCTTTGGCCACGAGTACGTGAAACGTTCCGTGCTGCTAATGCTGTTGGGCGGTGTGGAGAAGAATTTGGACAACGGTTCGCATTTGAGGGGTGACATCAACATCTTGATGGTCGGTGACCCGTCTACGGCCAAGTCGCAGATGCTCAGGTTTGTGCTCAATACGGCACCGCTCGCTATCGCTACCACGGGCAGAGGCTCCTCAGGTGTCGGTCTCACCGCGGCTGTGAATACCGATAGGGAAACTGGGGAACGCCGCTTGGAGGCCGGTGCCATGGTGCTGGCAGATAGAGGCATTGTGTGCATCGATGAGTTCGATAAGATGTCCGACGTAGACAGAGTGGCTATCCATGAAGTCATGGAACAGCAGACGGTGACCATTGCCAAGGCCGGCATACATACGACTTTGAACGCCCGCTGCAGCGTGGTGGCTGCTGCCAACCCGCTCTTTGGACAGTACGACATCAACAGGGATCCGCACCAAAACATTGCTCTGCCAGACTCGCTACTGTCGCGTTTCGATCTCTTGTTCGTGATTACTGACGATATCAACGAGGTTCGAGACAGAGCCATCAGCGAACACGTCCTGCGCACGCATAGATACTTGCCGCCTGGTTATTTGGAAGGTGAGCCTATACGCGAGTCGCTCAACCTCTCGCTGTCCGTGGGTACGCAGGATGAAGACGAGGCAGCCCAAGAAGCTATGAGTGCTAGGGCCCAAAACGATAATGAAGACGAGGAAGACAATGTGTTTGAGAAATTCAATCCCCTGTTGCAAGGTGCAGCTGGTGCTGCCAGGGTAGCAGCAGGAGGTATTATCAGGCCCATTGTAACCATCCCCTTTTTGCGGAAATATGTGCAGTACGCCAAGGAAAGGGTTGTACCACAGTTGACGCAAGAAGCCATTGACATTATTGTTAAGAATTACGGTGACTTGAGAAACGACCAAAACACGAAGAAGAGTCCAATCACAGCAAGAACTCTCGAAACTTTGATTCGTCTTTCGACAGCTCATGCCAAAGTGAGGCTTTCCAAGACGGTAAACAAGAGAGACGCCTTGGTTGCGGTAAGTATGCTCAGGTTCTCCTTACTCGGTGAAGACATCAATGGCGACCTTGGCGGTTTGGACGATAGCGAAGATGAAGTCTCTCTCAAGAGATCTCCACACAAATCACCAAAGAAGAAGCAACGGGTGAGACCTTCACCATCGAAGACCCCCACACCATCGGAACCAATGCCATACTCCTCGACGGAAACACCTTCTCGAAGAAGACTACGTTTCAACCCTGACGAGGAGAACCAACAAGCGGATGAGGGAGACGTTATGTCACCGCTGCCGCCACACGAGGAGCAGGATTTGCAAAACAGACTGCAGCGCGGTCTGAGAGTCTCCCCAAGGCGTAGACAACAATTGTTCGGTGCAGAGAGTAGTGGTCCATTGGCGGACGTTGGGGGAACACCCAGACTACCGAACGTGCCCACTTCTGCCCACGAAGAAGTGGAAGAGCGGTCAAGGGACGTCTATTACGAAAATGTTGAGCCGGGCACCATCTCGACCGGAAGATTGTCACTTATCTCGAGTATAATTGCTCGCCTAATGCAGACGGATTTGTTTGAAGAGGAATCTTACCCGGTGGCTGCCCTTCTTCATCAGATCAACGAGGAGCTACCCGACGAGGATAAGTTCGCTAAATCAGAATATTTGGCCGGTCTAAAGATTATGGCTGATAGAAACAACCTGATGGTGGCAGATGACAAGGTTTGGAGAGTTTAAGGTATTACGAATATGTATTAATGTGTTTTTTGGTCTTGGTTATTTATTTTTTTTTCTTTTTTTTTTTAAAAGTGATATTAAACTGATAGTGAATAATCAAATTTCCCATTTTTGACTTTTTTGAAGCGTCTTAAAACTTAAAACTTATTCAAAATAACGTCGAATGAAAAATACCGGATCACTAGTCAGATTTTTTCCCCAAATTTTTTTTAAATTCGTTTGTTATACTGTAAGATTCAAGATTTGCTGACGCTGGCGGGACGGTTCGCTGATTTCAGCGGACGCGTCGTCGCCTCCAAGCGATGTGGCAAAAAGATGAAAAAAAGTTGCAATGGCTAACTTTTACAATCATTTCAAGCCATCCTTAAGTAGCAGCAGAGGACTCGAAAGAAAAGATGCCTCCTAGTTCGATAGTCTGTAGCCCTCTGGTCAAGGAGGCGAGGCTGCTGTCCCCGAAGCCTCTTCTTTCAAGACCGTACACATTGTTCTTCTTCCCACTGTATGCAGTATTTGCCCATATTTACTACAAGCAGTATGATCGATACATCAAGGGATCTGAATGGACTTTTGTCTATTTGGGAACCCTCATTTCTTTGAACGTTTTAGTTTGGTTGATGCCTGAATGGAATGTGGGCATTGAAGCTGGTTTCAAGTATGTAACAGCCAGTGAATTGGATGAAGCTACGCATATTTTGATCAGGACCACCGAAAACAATGGGGCCGACGGTATAGTGCAGATCCACAGAGTCGAGGAAGATGGCGTTTTGCAGACCTTCCTCCAGTTTCAAAAGAAGAGGTTTCTATGGCATGCAGACGAGCAAATTTTCGCATCACCAAAGTTTCTGATCGATGAAGCTCCAAAACTGGGTTCCTTGCAGAACTGGGAGGGAAATCAAGGAGATCTGTCGCACTCGAGGAGATTGTACGGCGACAACTCATTCGACATTCCTATCCCCTCATTTTTGGAGCTTTTCAAAGAGCATGCAGTCGCACCTCTGTTTGTATTCCAAGTGTTTTGTGTGGCTTTATGGTTATTGGATGAGTTCTGGTACTACGCCTTATTCAACATGTTTACTATTGTTTCCATGGAAGCTGCCTCAGTGTTCCAAAGATTGGTAACTCTGAAGGAATTTAGAACAATGGGTGTCAAGCCATTTTCCATTTATGTCTACAGAGATGGTTCATGGACCTCTATGGAAAGTAACAAGCTTCTACCTATGGACGTCGTATCCGTGACGAGGACGGCCGAAGACAGCGCTGTTCCCTGTGATTTGATCTTGCTAGACGGCTCCTGTATTGTTAACGAAGCTATGCTCTCTGGTGAATCTACACCTCTACTTAAGGAGTCCATTAGATTGCGCCCCAAGGATGAATTATTGGACATAGGTGGTCTGGACAAGAATTCCGTGCTGCACGGTGGTACCAAGATTTTACAAGTTACTCCACCAGAAACTGAGTCCCATTTGCCGCCATCCCCAGATAAAGGTACCCCCGCTTTGGTAACGAAAACAGGTTTTGAAACTTCTCAAGGTTCTTTAGTTCGTGTGATGATCTATTCTGCTGAACGTGTTGGGGTCGACAACAGAGAGGCGCTCTTCTTCATTCTCTTTCTATTAATTTTTGCCGTTGTAGCCTCTTGGTACGTCTGGGTTGAGGGCACCAGAATGGGCAGAATTCAATCAAAATTGATTCTTGACTGTGTTTTGATCATTACGTCCGTGGTACCACCCGAACTACCCATCGAATTGACCATGGCAGTGAACAGTTCTTTGGCGGCCCTGTCAAAGTTTTATGTTTATTGCACGGAGCCATTCAGGATCCCATTGGCTGGAAGAATCGATGTCTGCTGCTTTGATAAGACTGGTACTTTGACGGGTGAGGATTTGGTATTTGAAGGCTTGGCCGGTTTGTCTAGTGATCCAAATGACATTCGTCACATGTTCACTGCATCGGACTCTCCAGAGCGTACCTCCCTAGTCATTGGCGCCGCTCATGCTTTAGTCAAGCTAGACGATGGTGATGTTGTCGGTGATCCAATGGAAAAAGCCACTTTGAAAGCTTTGGGTTGGAATGTCGAACACAAGAACGTCACAAGCAAAGAGGGTTTGGGAAAAATCAGCATCCAACGTCGTTTCCAGTTTTCTTCTGCTCTAAAAAGATCCGCATCCATTGCTTGTCATGCAGGTAAACATTTCGCTGCAGTGAAAGGTGCTCCTGAAACAATACGGCAAAGATTGGTGAGCATTCCTGAAAATTACGATGCTATTTACAAATCTTTTACACGCTCTGGCTCAAGAGTCTTGGCTATAGCCTCCAAGAATCTGCCCAAACTGAATCAACGTCAAATTGATGATTTGAATCGTGAAGAAGTTGAGCAAAAGTTGAATTTCGATGGCTTTTTAATTTTCCACTGTCCATTGAAGATTGATGCCATTGAGTCTATCAAGATGTTGAATGAATCCGCTCATCGTTCAGTAATGATTACTGGTGACAATCCGTTGACTGCTGTTCATGTCGCCAAAGAAGTTGCTATCTTGGAGAGGGAAACGTTGATTTTAGATTATGCCGAAAATGTGGAGAGCAAGAAACTTGTTTTCCGTAATGTTGAGGAGACGATCAGCATTCCTTTTGACCCTGAATCTGGCAACTTTGAACAGGATAAAATATTTAGCACGTACGACATCGCTGTTACCGGCCATGCTCTAAATGCTTTGGAAGATCACTCCCAATTGAGGGACCTCATCAGACACACTTGGGTTTATGCCCGTGTGTCACCCACTCAAAAGGAATTCATTTTAAATACTTTGAAAGATATGGGATATCAGACTTTGATGTGTGGTGATGGTACCAACGATGTGGGTGCTTTGAAACAGGCTCATGTTGGTATCGCCCTGCTGAATGGTAGTGAAGAAGGCATGAAAAAGATGGCTGAGCAGCGCAAGATAGACAACTTGAAGATTGTCTATCAAAAGCAATGCGACCTTCTACAAAGGTGGGGTCAGCCTAGACCTGCTGTTCCTGAACAAATTGCTAACTTGTATCCTCCTGGTCCAAAGAATCCGCATTATTTGAAGGCATTGGAGAAGAGTGGTGCCACCATCACTTCCGAAATGAGAAAGGCAGTTACTGAAGCTAATTCACGGCCTGAACAAGCAATAGCCAAGCCAACGGAGAACCCTAAGCCGTCAAAGGGCGATTTGGCCACATTGTTAAGCGCCGCTGGTGCTGGTGGCGACGATGAGGACGTTCCATCATTGAAGCTGGGTGATGCTTCTTGTGCAGCTCCATTTACTTCGAAGCTTGCCAATGTTTCCGCTGTTACGAACATTATTCGTCAAGGTCGCTGTGCTCTGATCAATACAATCCAAATGTACAAGATCTTGGCTCTAAATTGTTTGATCAGTGCCTACTCACTATCGGTGATGTATTTAGCGGGTGTTAAATTTGGAGATGGTCAGGCAACGACTTCTGGCGTGCTATTGTCCGTTTGCTTTTTGAGTATTTCTCGCGGAAAACCACTGCACAAATTGGCAAAGGAAAGACCTCAGGCGGGTATCTTCAACACTTACATTATGGGATCCATTCTATCGCAGTTTGCTGTGCACATTATGGTTCTGGTCTACATTACCACTGAAATTTATAAGCTTGAGCCCAGAGAACCACAAGTGGATTTGGAAAAAGAGTTTACACCATCTTTGTTGAATACAGGCATTTTTATCATCCAGCTGGTACAACAGGTCTCGACCTTTGCAGTCAATTACCAAGGCGAACCTTTCAGAGAAAATATCAGAAACAATAAGGGTATGTATTATGGTCTGATTGGTGTCACACTATTGGCCTTCTGTGGTGCCACCGAGTTCATTCCCGAGTTGAATGAAGCCATGAAATTTGTCCCCATGGAGGATGACTTCAAATTCAAGCTAACGTTGTCGCTCGCTTTGGATTACGTAGGAAGCTGGGGAGCAGAGCACTTCTTCAAATACTTCTTCATGAATGACAAAGCAGCTGACATTACGCACCGCACCGTTCAAATTATTCAAATCCCAAAGTCCCATGATCAAGGCCGTATTTAGATCTTCGATTCTACATGCTTGTATCTACGTTATTTGTCTGTCCTCGACTTATAGTTTCGATTTTGGTAGAGACTCCTTCTTTATCCAAATTGGCCCATTTGTAAACTTTTAAACCCCCGTCTACAGTTTGAATAGTAATTTCATCAGAAAGCAAATGTTGCAATTTTTCTAATATCTCTTCAGCTTCCAATGGACCGATAGGATTGTTACTGTCCTGAAGACTATCCACTATGAGTGAGCTCAAATAGGTGACAGTGTACGGTTTTTTCCAAGGTAGGGAATACAAAATGTCGAATACTTGCTTAATTTTAACGTTCAAAAATTGCTGATATTGCCTTTGCCTTTGTGATAAAAGAGCAGCTGATCGTCTCTCTCGCTCGCGTAATCTCTCTAACAGATTGCATTGTGAATCTGGGGTTTTCTCTGTGCCCATGTATTTTTCCTTGGGATTCGACAAATACTTCCTCCCTGGGGGCAGTGCACTGGAGTTAAGCCTTTGTTTGCTTGTCATATCTCCAGTGGACCCACCACTTCCTCGCCTTTTGCCCAATTTTACTTGAGGAAGGTCTGTAATCATTGTCTTCTGGTCGAGGTTATTCTGTAACCAAGCGTCTGCCCTTTCCGCATATTCTAAGCGTCTAGATTTGGTGGCAAGCGTACTTAATGGATTTTGTCTAGGCATGGCTAATGTCAAATCACCTCTAGAGTTGGATTCAACGGTATAACAGCTGGGCCACGGTGACAACATCTTCAAAAAATCCTCCTGTGTAATTTTTTTCTTTATCATATTCGATAACTGCGGCAGTATGGAATGCAATTCGATAGGTGCCCCCAAGGATCTCGACATAGCGTACAAGGACATAATCGTCTCGCAGGTAGAAAAAAGATTTTTGTAAAATTGTACCACTTTTCTCAATTTTAGTTGGGCCATTTCTTGTGGGTAATATTTTCGAGCAACTTGAGGATATTCTTCAATCTGCTGCTTGAGCAGCATTTTGGCCAAAGAATCATTCTTAGACCCAGCAACGGTGTTTAGAGGAGGGCCTACTGTGAGATGAACAATGTTACTTTGAGGACATATTTTGAGAGGCGAAGTCGTATGAATGCCATTAGACAACATAGCTAGGAGAGAGCCGGTGTGCAAAAGCAGGCAGTCTGGCTCGTTTATCGAAATCCACACGTTGTCGTCAGAGCTAACATAGGAAGGCTTACACTTTATGTTAGTCGCTTTGGGGAAAATGGTTATAATTCCCACGGGCAAGTGATTAATGAAGTCGTGAGGCAATTGGTATTCAAAAAGTTCACCACTCGGTAGTCGCTGCGAAGAATCGTCGTTATGGGAATAGCGTGTAATTTTGGTAAAATACTCAGAGTCCGAAAGCGCACAGCGGTCACCCTCAGGAACCACACTCTTTAAGCACAATTGGGCAAAAAACATGCCAATTTTCCAAAGGCGAGCGTATAAAATTTTCAAAGAAGGGTTGGCACATATTCTGTCGAACCGCCATTGATCGTCCGTATTCGTAATGTACTGTTCCAAAACCAGGTTTTCCTCCAGGGCAAAAACACCTGTAAAATTTGCATCAAATCCTTGTTGTAAATCAGGCAAATCAGAATGGCTTAAGTTATTCAGGATCTCGTCTAGCTGTTCCACATTGGCGTAATTTTTCAACAGAAATGTATCGTGGTTTAAAAGAATAGATTTAACAGCAGGCAAAAGCTCTTGTTCGTCGGATATTTGATTTAAATCGACCACGGGGATTCTAATTGTGCTCATTACAATTGGAGATTGATTAAGCTGAGGATTCACTCACTTACTGCATCGGAATGAGTGAGATGAACTTAATTCTGCTACTCATCGCCTAGTCATTTTTTTTTCATTTTCTCCAGACCTAACTTGTACCCTTGGGTCTTTTAGTAGATTTATTTTTCACAACCTCCCGGACATCGGAAATATAAAGAATGCCTTCATTGATCACCTACATGTAGAAATGACCATTGCGTCTATAGTAAAAGGTATTTAATTGACAAAATTGCTCGGTCTGTTGGTACGAGGGGCATATATATATATGTATCAATCCGACTTAATTGTCTCTTTTTTTTTTCTTTTTTTTTTTTAATCGGGTATCAATA